>JAUJEF010000352.1:0-54822 GCA_030444885.1 Citrus sp. QX-2021 | reverse complement strand
CACCGGACTCGGAATGGGACTAGACTGCGAGCAGCCTCCACGTGCCAAAAATAGGCCTTGAACTTTGTCGCACAAAATAACGCCCGACCGAAGCCCAGATTATTCGCGGAAAAAGGCGAGAAAAGCGGGTGGGCTATAGCATGAAGTGGGGCTGGCCGGGGTTGATCCATAGGACTCGGAATGGGACAAGACTGCCACAGGAGTGGCCTCCGTGTGCAAAATGGGCCGCTGGCACTGCCTACCCAAAAATAACACTTAGAAGGCAGGCGCAAATATTGTCCAGACGGAAAAGGCCACTGGCAGGTGACCATATCAGCAGAAATTAGGGCTGGCCAAGTTAGTACGGACTGGAATGGGAATATAGACTTTCTGAAACTGACCTCGTTGAAATAGGCCAGCGGGCACTGCCGCGGCAAAAATATCCATCTTAGCCGGGGTACTCAAGTCTGGTCTCCAGAAGCCCAGGAAAAAGACCACTGGCTTGGGTGAGGCTATAGCCTTGGGAGAGTGGGGGCTGGCCAAGTTCATCCGCCTGGATCTTCGGAATGGAACGAGAGGCTCACAGCCGCCTCCGTTTGCAAAGGCAGACGCATGGCATAGCCATGTACAAAAATAACCACCCGAGGGCCGGGCGCCAAATATCGTCCAGCTGGAAAAAGGCCACAAAAACGGGTGGGCTATAGCCTCTGGGGGGTGGGGCTGGCAAGTCTCGGTCCGCCTTGGCCTGGAATGGGGAGACTTGCGAGCGGCCCTCGTGCCAAAACTAGGCCGAGGACACAGCCGCGCCGAAAATAACCCCCGCCGAAGGCCTGGGGCGCCAAGTCCGTCCAGCGGAAAAAGGCCACAAAACGGGTGGGCTATAGCCTTGGGGGTGGGGCTGGCTGGCCAATAGGTCCGCCTCGGACTCGGAATGGGGCGAGACTTTGCGAGTGGCCTTCGTGGTGCCAAAAATAGGCCGCGGGCACAGCCTGTGTACAAAAATAACCATCCTAAGGCCGGGCGTCAAGTTCGGCCCAATGGAAAACACCCCAAAACGGGTGGGCTATAGCCTCAAATGGGCTGGCCACTGGTCTCATCATGGACTCAGAATGGGACGAGACTTTGCGAGCGGCCTCCGTGGTGCAAAAATAGGACGTGGACACAGCCACGCCCAAAAAAAACCGGCCCGAAGGCCGGGGCGCCAAGTTCGGCCCAGCTGGAAAAAGGCCACAAAAATGGGTGGGCTATAGCCTTGAGGTGGGGGCTGCCCAAGTTCGTCCACCTGACTAGGAATGGGACTAGACTTTGCAGCGGCCTCTGTGTGCCAAATATAGACCGTGGGCACTGCCGCATCTAAAAATAACTGACCGAAAGCTAGGCGCCAAGTTCGCCCAGCGGAAAAAGGCCACAAAAACGGTGGTCTATAGCCTCGGGGGTAGGGCAGTCCAAGTTCGTCCACGGACTCGGAATGGGGCGAGACTGCGAGCGGCTCCGTGTGCCAAAATAGGCCGTGGGCACAGCCGCATTCTAAAAATAACCGCTCGAAGGCCGGCGCGACAAGTTCGTCCAGCGGAAAAGGCCACAAAAACGGGTGGGTTATAGCCTTGGGGGTGGGCTGGCCAAGTTTGTCCGCCGGACTCGGAATGGGGACGAGCTCATGAGCGGCCTCCGTGGTACAGTGCCAAAAATAGGCCGCAAGCACAGCCGTTCCCAAAATAACCGCCCAAAGGCCGGGGCCGAGTTCGGCCCAGCTCCAACGCCCAGGAAAAGGCCAAAAACGGGCGGGCTATAGCCTTGGGGCGGGCTGGCCAAGTTCGTCCGCCGCCAGACTCGGAATGGGGGAGACTTTGCTAACGGCCTCCGTGTGCCAAAATAGGTCGCTGGCACAGTCCGCGCCTAAAAATAACCGCCCAAGACCTGGGCCCCAAGTTTGTCCAGCCAGGAAAAGGCCACAAAAACGGGTGGGCTATAGCCTTGGGGGGTGGGGCTGTTCCTCCGCCGGTCTCGGAATGGGGACGAGACATTGCGAGTAGCCCTCGTGTGACAAAATAAGCCACGGACACAGCCGCGCCCAAAATAACCGCCCGAAGGCCGGGCGCCAAGTCCGTCCAGCGGAAAAAGTCCACAAAACCTAGTGGGCTATATCCTCGGGGGGTGGGGCTGGCCAAGTTCGTACGCCGGACTCGGAATCGGACTAGACTTTGCGAGCATCCTCCGTGTGCGATAAATAAGCCACGGGCTCAGTCACCCCCAAAAATAACCCAAGAAGGCCGGGGCGCCCAGTTCGTCGAGGGGAAAAAGGCCACAAAAACGGGTAGGCTATAACCTTTGGGGTAGGGGCTGGCCAAGTTCCTCCGCCCGGACCTCGGAATGGGATGAGACTTTGCGAGTAGGCTCCAGGTGCCCTAAATAAGCCACGGGCTCCTCCGCGCCCCTAAATAACCCCGCGAAGGCCGGGGCGCCAAGTCCGTCCAGCCGACAATGGCCAAACAAACGGGTCGGCTATAGCCTTGGGGGGTAGGGCTGGCCAAGTTCCTCCGCCGGTCTCGGAATGGGACGAGACGTTGCGAGTAGCCCCCGTGTGCCAAAAATAGGCCGCGGGCACAGCCGAGCCGAAAAATAACCGCCCGAAGTCCAGGGCGCCAAGTTCGTCCAGCGGAAAAAGGCCACAAAAACGGGTGGGCTATAGCCTTGCGGGGTGGGGCTGGCCAAGCTCGTCCGCCGGACTCGGAATTGGGCGAGACTTTGCGAGCAGGCTCCGTGTGCCATAAATAAGCCACGGGCTCAGCCGCGCCCAAAAATAACCCCGCGAAGGCCGGGGCGCCAAGTTCGTCTAGCAGAAAAAGGCCAAAAAAACGGGTGGGCTATAGCCTTGGGGGTAGGGCTGGCCAAGTTCGTCTGCCGGACTCGGAATGGGACGAGACTTTGCGAGCGGCCTCCATATGCCAAAAATAGGCCGCCGGCACAGCCGTGCCCAAAAATAACCGCCCAAAGGACGGGGCGCCAAGTTCGTTCAGAGGAAAAAGGCCACAAAAACGTGTGGGCTATAGCCTTCAAAGGGCTCGCCAAGTTCGTCCGCCTGGACTCGGAATGGGACGAGACTTTGCGAGCGGCCTCCGTGTGCCAAAAATAGGCATAGGTACAGCCGTGCCAAAAAATAACCCCGAAGGCCGGGCGCTAAGTCCGTCCAGCGGAAAAGTCCACAATAACGGGTGGGCTATATCCTCGGGGTGGGGGCTGGCCAAGCTCGTCCGTCGGACTCGGAATTGGGCGAGACTTTGCGAGCGGCCTCCGTGTGCCAAAAATAGGCCGCAGGTACAGCCGTGCCCAAAAATAACCGCCCAAAGGCCGGGTCGCAAAGTTCGTCTAGCGGAAAAAGGCCAAAAAAACGGGTGGGCTATATAGCCTTGGGGGGTGGGGCTGGCCAAGTTCGTCCGCCGGGCTCGGAATGGGTGGAGACTTTGCGAGCAGCCTCCGTGTTCCAAAAATAGCCGCGGGCACAGCCAATCCAAAAATAACCCCTCGAAGGCCGGGCGCCATGTCCGTCCAGCGGAAAAAGGCCACAAAAACAGGTGTGCTATAGTCGGGGTTGGGGCTGGCCAAGTTCGTCCGCCCGGACTCGGAATGGGGCGAGACTTTGCGAGCAGCCTCCGTGTTCCAAAATAGCCCGTGAGCACCGCCGTGCCTAAAAATAACCGCCAGAAGGCCGGGCGCCACGTTCGTCTAGCGGAAAAAGGCCAAAAAAACGGGTGGGCTATAGCCTTGGGGAGTGGTGCAGGCCAAGTTCGTCCGCAGGACTCGGAATGGGACGAGACTTTGACGAGTGGCCTCCGTGTGCCAAAAATAGGCTGGGTCACAGCCGCGCCCAAAATAACCGCCCAAAGGCCGGGCGCCAAGTCCGTCCAGCGGAAAAAGGCCACAAAATGGGTGGGCTATAGCCTCGGGGTGGGAGCTGGCCAAGTTCGTCCGCGGACCTCGGAATGGGGCGAGACTTGGCGAGTGGCCTCCGTGTGCCAAAAATAGGCCGTGGACACAGCCACGCCCAAAAATAACAGCCCGAACGCCGGGGCGCCAAGTTCGTCCAGGGGAAAAAGGCCACAAAAACGGGTGGGCTATAGCTTTGCGGGGTGGAGCGGGCCAAGCTCGTCCGCTGGACTCGGAATGGGGCGAGACTTTACGAGCAGCCTCCGTGAGCAAAAAATAATCCGCGGGCACAGCCGCGCCCCAAAAATAACCCCCCGAAGGCCGGGGCGTCAAGTTCGTCTACCGGAAAAAGGCCAAAAAATCGGGTGGGCTATAGCCTTGGGGGGTGGGGCTAGGCAAGTTCGTCCGCCGGACTCGGAATGGGACGAGACTTTGCGAGCGGCCTCCGTGTTCCAAAAATAGGCCACCGGCACAGCCGTGCCCAAAAATAACCACCCAAAGGCCGGGGCGCCGAGTTCGTCCAGCGGAAAAAGGCCAAAAAAACGGATGGGCTATGGCCTTGGGGGTGGGGCTGGCCAAGTTCATCCCCCAGACTCGGAATGGGGGAAACTTCACAGCGGCCTCCGTGTGTCAAAAATAGGCGGCGGACACAGCCGCGCGTGAAAAATAACCCCCGAAGGCCGGGCGCGAAGTCCGTCCAGCGGAAAAAGGCCACAAAAACGTGGGCTATAGCCTCGGGGTTCAAGGCTGGCTGTTCGTCCTACGGACTCGGAATGGGGCGAGACTTTGCGAGCAGCCTCTGTGTCCCAAAAATAGGCCGCGGGCACAGCCGTGCCCAAAAATAACCGCCCGAAGGCCGGGGCGCCAAGTTCTTCCAGCGGAAAAAGGTCACAAAAACGGGTGGGCTATAGCCTTGGGGGGTGGGGCTGGCCAAGCTCGTCCGCCGGACTCGGAATTGGGCGAGACTTTGCGAGCAGGCTCCGTGTGCCATAAATAAGCCGCGGGCTCCGCCGCGCCCAAAAATAACCCCGCGAAGGCTGGGGCGCCAAGTTCGTCTAGCGGAAAAAGGCCAAAAAAACGGGTGGGCTACAGCCTTGGGGGGTAGGGCTGGCCAAGTTCGTCCGCCGGACTCGGAATGGGACGAGACTTTGCGAGCGGCCTCCGTATGCCAAAAATAGGCCGCCGGCACAGCCGTGCCCAAAAATAACAGCCCAAAGGACGGGGCACCAAGTTCGTCCAGAGGAAAAAGGCCACAAAAACGTGTGGGCTATAGCCTTGGGGGGTGGGGCCGGCCAAGTTCGTCCGCCGGACTCGGAATGGGATGAGACTTTGCGAGCGGCCTTCGTATGCCAAAAATAGGCCGCCAGCACAGCCGTGCCCAAAAATAACCGCCCAAAGGCCGGGGCGCCTAGTTCGTCTAGCGGAAAAAGGCCAAAAAACGGGTGGGCTATAGCCTTGGGGGGTGGGGCTGGACAAGTTCATCCGCCGGGCTCGGAATGGGGGGAGACTTTGCGAGCGGCCTCCGTGTGCCAAAATAGGTAGCGGTCACAGCCGCTGTGAAGAATACCCCCCCAAACGCCGGGGCGCCAAGGCCGTCCAGCGGAAAAAGGCCACAAAAACGGGTGGGTTATAGCCTCGGGGGTTCGGGCTGGGCAAGTTCGTCCGCCGGACTCGGAATGGGGCGAGACTTTGCGAGCAACCTCCGTGTGCCGAAAATAGGCCGCGGACACAGCCGTGACCAAAAATAACCGCCCGAAGGCCGGGGCGCCAAGTTCTTCCAGCGGAAAAAGGCCACAAAAACGGGTGGGCTATAGCCTTGGAGGGTGGGGCTGGCCAAGTTCGTCCGCCGGACTCGGAATGGGGCAAGACTTTGCGAGCGGCCTCCGTGTGCCAAAAATAGGCCGCGGGCACAGCCGCGTCCAAAAATAACTGCCCAAAGACCGGGGCCCCAAGTTCATCCAGCGCAAAAAGGGCACAAAAACGGGTGGGCTATAGCCTTGGGGGGTGGGGCTGGCCAAGTTCGTCCGCCGGACTCGGAATGGGACGAGACTTTGTGAGCGGCCTCCGTGTGCCAAAAATAGGCCGCGGGCACAGCCGCGCCCAACAAAAATCTCCCGAAGGCCGGGGCGCCAAGTTCGTCCCGCGGAAAAAGGCCACAAAAACGGGTGGGCTATAGCTCTGGGGGATGGGGCTGGCCAAGTTCGTCCGCCGGACTCAGAATGCGGCGAGACTTTGCGAGCAGCCTCCGTGTGCCTAACATACGCTGCGGGCATGGCCGCGTCCAAAAATAACCACCCGAAGGCCGGGCCGCCATGTTCGTCCAGCGGAAAAAGGCCACAAAAACGGGTGGGTTATAGCCTTGGGGGGTAGGGCTGGCCAAATTCCTCCGCCGGACTCGGAATGGGACGAGACTTTTCGAGTATCCCCGTGTGCCAAAAATAGGCCACGGGCACAGCCGTGCCTAAAAATAACTGCCCGAATGCCGGGGCGCAATGTTCGTCCAGCGGAAAAAGGCCACAAAAACGGGTGGGCTATAGGCTCTGGGGTTGGGGCTGGCGAAGTTCGTCCGCCGGAGTCGGAATGGGGTGAGACTTTGCGAGCAGCCTCCGTATGGCAAAAATAGGCCACCGGCACAGCCGTGCCCAAAAATAACCACCCAAAAGCCGGGGCGCCAAGTTTGCCCAGCGGGAAAAGGGCAAAAAAACAGGTGGGCTATAGACTTGGGGGGTGGGGCTGGCCAACTTCGTCCGCCGGACTTGGAATGGCGCGAGACTTTGCGAGGGGCCTCCGTGCGCCAAAAATAGGCCACGGGCACAGCCGCGCCCAAAAATAACCGCACGAAGGCCGGGGCGCCAAGTTGTCAGCGGAAAAAGGCCACAAAAACGGGTGGGCTATAGCCTTGGGGGGTGGGGCTGGCAAACTTCGTCCGCCGAACTCGGAATGGCGCGAGACTTTGCGAGGTGCCTCCGTGTGCAAAACGTAGGCCGCGGGCACAGCCGTGTCCAAAAATAACCGCCCGAAGGCCGGGGCGCCAAGTTCGTCCAGCGGAAAAAGGCCACAAAAACGGGTGGGCTATAGCCTTGGGGGGTGGGGCTGGCCCACTACGTCCGCCGGACTCGGAATGGCGCGAGACTTTGCGAGGGGCCTTCGTGTAACAAAAATAGGCCGCGGGCACAGCTGTGCCAAAAAATAACTGCCCGAAGGCCGGGGCGCCAAGTTCGTCCCGGAGGAAAAAGGACACAAAACGGGTGGGCTATAGCCTTGGCGGGAGCAGCTCGCCAACTTCGTCCGCGGACGGACTCGGAATGGCGTGAGACTTTGCGAGGGTCCTCCGTGTGCCAAAAATAGGCCAGGGACACAGCCGCGCCCAACAATACCCGCCCGAAGGCCGGGGCGCCAAGTTCGTCCAACGAAAAAGGCCACAAAAACGGGTGGGCTGTAGCCTTGGGGAAGGGGCCGGCCGACTTTCGTCCGCCCGGACTCGGAATGGCGCGACACTTTACGAGGGGCCTCCGTATGCCAAAAATAGGCCGCTGGCACAGCCGCGCCCAAAACTAACTGCCCGAAGGCCGGGCACCAAGTTCGTCCAGCGGAAAAATGCCACAAAAACGGGTGGGCTATAGCCTTGGGGGGTGGGGCAGGCCAACTTCGTCCGCCGGACTCGGAATGGCGCGACACTTTGCGAGGCGCCTCTGTGTGCCAAAAGTTGGCCGCGGGCACAGCCGCGCCCAAAACTAACCGCCCGAAGGCCGGGGCGCCAAGTTCGTCCACCGGAAAAAGGCCACAAAAACGGGTGGGCTATAGCCTTGGGGGGTGGGGCTGGCCTACTTCGTCCTCCGGACTCGGAATGGCGCGAGACTTTCCGAGGTGCCTCCATGTACAAAAACTAGGCCGCGGCCACAGCCGCGCCCAAAAATAACCGCCCGAAGGCCGGGACACCAAGTTCGTCCAGCGGAAAAAGGCCACAAAAACGGGTGGGCTATAGCCTTGGGGGGTGGGGCTGGCTAACTACGTCCGCCGGACTCGGAATGGCACGAGACTTTGCGAGGGGCCTTCGTGTGCCAAAAATAGGCCGCGGGCACAGCCGCGTCCAAAAATAACCGCCCGAAGGCCGGAGCGTCAAGTTCGTCCAGCGGAGAAAGGCCACCAAAACGGGTGGGCTATAGCCTTGGCGGGAGGAGCTCGCCAACTTCGTCCGCCGGATTCGGAATGGCGCGAGACTTTATGAGGGACCTCCGTGTGCAAAAAATAGGCCGCGGACACAGCCACGCCCAATAATAACCGCCCGAAGGCCGGGGCGCCAAGTTCGTCCAGCGGAAAAAGGCCACAAAAACGGGTGGGCTATAGCCTTGGGGGGTGGGGCCGGCCCACTTTGTCTGCCGGACTCGGAATGGCGCGAGACGTTGCGAGGGGCCTCCGTGTGCCAAAAATAGGCCGCGGGCATGGCCGCACCCAAAAATAACCGCCCGAAGGCCGGGACGCCAAGTTCGTCCAGCGGAAAAAGGCCACAAAAACGGGTGGACTATAGCCTTGGGGGGTGGGGCTGGCCAACTACGTCCGCCGGACTCGGAATGGCGTAAGAGTTTGCGAGGGGCCTTCGTGTGCCAAAAAGTGGCCACGGCCAAAGCCGCGCCCAAAACTAACCGCCCGAAGGCCGGGGCACCAAGTTTGTCCAGCGGAAAAAGGCCACAAAAACGGGTGGGCTATAGCCTTGGGGGTGGGCAGGCCAACTTCGTCCGCCGGACTCGGAATGGCGTGACACTTTGCGAGGGGCCTCCGTGTGACAAAAATAGGCCGCGGGCACAACCGCTCCCAAAACTAACTGCCCGAAGGCCGGGGCTCCAAGTTCGTCCAGCGGAAAAAGGCCACAAAAACGGGTGGGCTATAGCCTTGGGGGGTGGGGCAGGCCAAATTCGTCCGCCGGACTCGGAATGGCGCGACACTTTGCGAGGGGCCTTCGTGTGCCAAAAATAGGCCGCGGACACAGCCGCGACCAAAAATAACCCCCCGAAGGCCGGAGCGTCAAGTTCGTCCAGCGGAGAAAGGCCACAAAAACGGGTGGGCTATAGCCTTGGCGGGAGGAGCTCGCCAACTTCGTCCGCCGGACTCGGAATGGCGCGAGACTTTGCGAGGGGCCTCCGTGTGCCCAAAATAGGATGTGGACACAGCCGCGCCAAAAAATAACCGCCCGAAGGCCGGGGCGCCAAGTTCGTCCAGCGGAAAAAGGCCACAAAAACGGGTGGGCTATAGACTTGGGGGGTGGGGCCGGCCCACTTCGTCTGCCGGACTCGGAATGGCACGAGACGTTGCGAGGGGCCTCCGTGTGCCAAAAATAAAATAGGCGCAGGCACGGCCGCACCCCAAAATAACCGCCCTCAAGGCCGGGACGCCAAGTTCGTCCAGCGGAAAAAGGCCACAAAAACGGGTGGGCTATAGCCTTGGGGGGTGGGGCTGGCCAACTACGTCCGCCGGACTCGGAATGGCGCAAGAGTTTGCGAGGGGCCTTCGTGTGCCAAAAAGTGGCCGCGGGCAAAGCCGCGCCTAAAACTAACCGCCCGAAGGCCGGGCACCAAGTTGGTCCAGCGGAAAAAGGCCACAAAACGGGTGGGCTATAGCCTTGGGGTGGGCAGGCCAACTTCTCGTCCGCCGGACTCGGAACGGCGCGACACTTTGCGAGGGGCCTCCGTGTGACAAAAATAGGCCGCGGGCACATCCGCTCCCAAAACTAACCGCCCGCCGGCCGGGCCACCAAGTTCGTCCAGCGGAAAAAGGCCACCAAAAGGGGTGGGCTATAGCCTTGGGGGTGGGCCGGCCAACTTCGTCCGCCGGACTCGGAATGGCGTGACACTTTGCGAGGGGCCTCCAAGTGCAAAAACTAGGCGCGGGCACAGCCGCGCCCAAAAATAACCGCCCGAAGGCCGGAGCGCCAAGTTCGTCCAGCGGAGAAAGGCCACAAAAAGCGGGTGGGCTATAGCCTTGGCGGGAGGAGCTCGCCAACTTCGTCCGCCGGACTCGGAATGGCGCGAGACTTTATGAGGGACCTCCGTGTGCCAAAAATAGGCCGCGGGCATGGTCGCACCCAAAAATAACCGCCCGAAGGCCGGGGCGCCAAGTTAGTCCAGCGGAGAAAGGCCACAAAAACGGGTGGGCTATAGCCTTGGCGGGAGGAGCTCGCCAACTTCGTCCGCCGGACTCGGAATGGCGCTAGAGTTTGCGAGGGTCCTCCGTGTGCCAAAAATAGGCCGCGGCCAAGGCCGCTCCCAAAACTAACCGCCCGAAGGCCGGGGCACCAAGTTTGTCCAGCGGAGAAAGGCCACAAAAACGGGTGGGCTATAGCCTTGGCGGGAGGAGCTCGCCAACTTCGTCCGCCGGACTCGGAATGGCGCGAGACTTTATGAGGGACCTCCGTGTGCCAAAAATAGGCCGTGGACACAGCCGCGCCCAAAAATAACCGCCCGAAGGCCGGGGCGCCAAGTTCGTCCAGCGGAAAAAGGCCACAAAAACGGGTGGGCTATAGCCTTGGGGGGTGAGGCCGGCCCACTTCGTCTGCCGGACTCGGAATGGCGCGAGACGCTATGAGAGGGCCTCCGTGTGCTGTGGCCAGGCGCGGGCACGGCCGCACCCAAAAATAACCGCCCGAAGGCCGGGACGCCAAGTTCGTCCAGCGGAAAAAGGCCACAAAAACGGGTGGACTATAGCCTTGGGGGGTGGGGCTGGCCAACTACGTCCGCCGGACTCGGAATGGCGCAAGAGTTTGCGAGGGGCCTTCGTGTGCCAAAAAGTGGCCGCGGCCAAAGCCGCGCCCAAAACTAACCGCCCGAAGGCCGGGGCACCAAGTTTGTCCAGCGGAGAAAGGCCACAAAAACGGGTGGGCTATAGCCTTGGCGGGAGGAGCTCGCCAACTTCGTCCGCCGGACTCGGAATGGCGCGAGACTTTATGAGGGACCTCCGTGTGCCAAAAATAGGCCGTGGACACAGCCGCGCCCAAAAATAACCGCCCGAAGGCCGGGGCGCCAAGTTCGTCCAGCGGAAAAAGGCCACAAAAACGGGTGGGCTATAGCCTTGGGGGGTGAGGCCGGCCCACTTCGTCTGCCGGACTCGGAATGGCGCGAGACGTTGCGAGGGGCCTCCGTGTGCCAAAAATAGGCCGCGGGCACGGCCGCACCCAAAAATAACCGCCCGAAGGCCGGGACGCCAAGTTCGTCCAGCGGAAAAAGGCCACAAAAACGGGTGGGCTATAGCCTTGGGGGGTGAGGCTGGCCCACTACGTCCGCCGGACTCGGAATGGCGCAAGAGTTTGCGAGGGGCCTTCGTGTGCCAAAAAGTGGCCGCGGGCAAAGCCGCGCCCAAAACTAACCGCCCGAAGGCCGGGGCACCAAGTTCGTCCAGCGGAAAAAGGCCACAAAAACGGGTGGGCTATAGCCTTGGGGGTGGGCAGGCCAACTTCGTCCGCCGGACTCGGAATGGCGCGATACTTTGCGAGGGGCCTCCGTGTGACAAAAATAGGCCGCGGGCACAACCGCTCCCAAAACTAACTGCCCGAAGGCCGGGGCTCCAAGTTCGTCCAGCGGAAAAAGGCCACAAAAACGGGTGGGCTATAGCCTTGGGGGGTGGGGCAGGCCAACTTCGTCCGCCGGACTCGGAATGGCGCGACACTTTGCGAGGGGCCTCCAAGTGCAAAAACTAGGCCGCGGGCACAGCCGCGCCCAAAAATAACCGCCCGAAGGCCGGAGCGCCAAGTTCGTCCAGCGGAGAAAGGCCACAAAAACGGGTGGGCTATAGCCTTGGCGGGAGGAGCTCGCCAACTTCGTCCGCCGGACTCGGAATGGCGCGAGACTTTATGAGGGACCTCCGTGTGCCAAAAATAGGCCGCGGGCATGGTCGCACCCAAAAATAACCGCCCGAAGGCCGGGACGCCAAGTTCGTCCAGCGGAAAAAGGCCACAAAAACGGGTGGACTATAGCCTTGGGGGGTGGGGCTGGCCAACTACGTCCGCCGGACTCGGAATGGCGCAAGAGTTTGCGAGGGGCCTTCGTGTGCCAAAAAGTGGCCACGGCCAAAGCCGCGCCCAAAACTAACCGCCCGAAGGCCGGGGCACCAAGTTTGTCCAGCGGAGAAAGGCCACAAAAACGGGTGGGCTATAGCCTTGGCGGGAGGAGCTCGCCAACTTCGTCCGCCGGACTCGGAATGGCGCGAGACTTTATGTGGGACCTCCGTGTGCCAAAAATAGGCCGTGGACACAGCCGCGCCCAAAAATAACCGCCCGAAGGCCGGGGCGCCAAGTTCGTCCAGCGGAAAAAGGCCACAAAAACGGGTGGGCTATAGCCTTGGGGGGTGAGGCCGGCCCACTTCGTCTGCCGGACTCGGAATGGCGCGAGACGTTGCGAGGGGCCTCCGTGTGCCAAAAATAGGCCGCGGGCACGGCCGCACCCAAAAATAACCGCCCGAAGGCCGGGACGCCAAGTTCGTCCAGCGGAAAAAGGCCACAAAAACGGGTGGGCTATAGCCTTGGGGGGTGAGGCTGGCCAACTACGTCCGCCGGACTCGGAATGGCGCAAGAGTTTGCGAGGGGCCTTCGTGTGCCAAAAAGTGGCCGCGGGCAAAGCCGCGCCCAAAACTAACCGCCCGAAGGCCGGGGCACCAAGTTCGTCCAGCGGAAAAAGGCCACAAAAACGGGTGGGCTATAGCCTTGGGGGTGGGCAGGCCAACTTCGTCCGCCGGACTCGGAATGGCGCGATACTTTGCGAGGGGCCTCCGTGTGACAAAAATAGGCCGCGGGCACAACCGCTCCCAAAACTAACTGCCCGAAGGCCGGGGCTCCAAGTTCGTCCAGCGGAAAAAGGCCACAAAAACGGGTGGGCTATAGCCTTGGGGGGTGGGGCAGGCCAACTTCGTCCGCCGGACTCGGAATGGCGCGACACTTTGCGAGGGGCCTCCAAGTGCAAAAACTAGGCCGCGGGCACAGCCGCGCCCAAAAATAACCGCCCGAAGGCCGGAGCGCCAAGTTCGTCCAGCGGAGAAAGGCCACAAAAACGGGTGGGCTATAGGCTTGGGGGGTGGGGCTGGCCAACTTCGTCAGCCGGACTCGGAATGGCGCGAGACTTTGCAAGGCGCCTCCGTGTGCTAAAAATAGGCCGCGGGCACAGCCGCGCCCAAAAATACCCTCCCGAAGGCCGGGGCGCCAAGTTCGTCCAGCGGAAAAAGGCCACAAAAACGGGTGGGCTATAGCCTTGGGGGGTGGGGCCGACCGACTTCATCCGCCGGACTCGGAATGGCGCGAGACGTTGCGAGGGGCCTCCGTGTGCCAAAAATAGGCCGGGGGCACGGCCGCACCCAAAAATAACCTCCCGAAGGCCGGGGCGCCAAGTTCGTCCAGCGGAAAAAGGCCACAAAAACGGGTGGGCTATAGCCTTGGGGGGTGGGGCAGGCCAACTTCGTCCGCCGGACTCGGAATGGTGTGAGACTTTGCGAGGGGCCTCCGTGTGCCAAAAATAGGCCGCAGGCACAGCCGCGCCCAAAAATACCCGCCCGAAGGCAGGGGCGCCAAGTTCGTCCAGCGGAAAAAGGCCACAAAAACGGATGGGCTATAGGCTTGGGGGGTGGGGCTGGCCAACTTCGTCAGCCGGACTCGGAATGGCGCGAGACTTTGCAAGGCGCCTCCGTGTGCTAAAAATAGGCCGCGGGCACAGCCGCGCCCAAAAATACCCTCCCGAAGGCCGGGGCGCCAAGTTCGTCCAGCGGAAAAAGGCCACAAAAACGGGTGGGCTATAGCCTTGGGGGGTGGGGCTGGCCAACTTCGTCCGCCGGACTCGGAATGGCGCGAGACTTTGAGAGGAGCCTCCGTGTGCCAAAAATAGGGCGTCGTCACAGCCGCGCCCAAAAATACCCGCCCGAAGGCCGGGGCGCCAAGTTCGTCCAGCAGAAAAAGGCCACAAAAACGGGTGGGCTATAGCCTTGGGGGGTGGGGCTGGCCAACTTCGTCCGCCGGACTCGGAATGGCGCCAGACTTTGCGAGGCGCCTCCGTGTACCAAAAATAGGCCGCGGGCACAGCCGCGCCCAAAAATACCCTCCCGAAGGCCGGGGCGCCAAGTTCGTCCAGCGGAAAAAGGCCACAAAAACGGGTGGGCTATAGCCTTGGGGGGTGGGGCGGGCCAACTTCGTCCGCCGGACTCGGGATGGCGCGAGACTTTGCGACGTGCCTGCGTGCGTCAAAAATAGGCCGCGGGCACAGCCGCGCCCAAAAATAACCCCCCAAAGGTCGGCGCGCCCAAACCCCCCAGCGGAAAAATGGCCAAAAAACGGGTGGGCTATAGCCGTGGGGGGCGGGGCTGGCCCACTTCGTCCGCCGGACTCGGAATGGGGCGAGACTTTGCGAGCGGCCTCCGTGTTACAAAAATAGGCCGCGGGCACAGCCGCGCCCAAAAATAACCCCCCAAAGGTCAGCGTGCACAAATACCCCAGCGGAAAAATGGCCAAAAAACGGGTGGGCCATAGCCTTGGGGGGAGGGGCTGGCCCACTTCGTCCGCCGGACTCAGAATGGGGCGAGAATTTGCGAGCGGCCTCCGTGTGCCAAAAATAGGCCGCGGGCACAGCCGCGCCCAAAAATACCCGCCCGAAGGCCGGGACGCCAATTTCGTCCAGCGGAAAAAGGCCACAAAAACGGGTGGGCGATAGCCTTGGGGGGTGGGGCTGGGCAACTTCGTCCGCCGGACTCGGAATGGCGCGACACGTTGCGAGGCGCCTTGTGTGCCAAAAATCGGCCGCGGGCACAGCCGCGCCCAAAAATACCCGCCCGAAGGCCGGGGCGCCAAGTTCCTCCAGCGGTAAAAGGCCACAAAAACGGGTGGGCTATAGCCTCGGGGGGTGGGGCTGGCCAACTTCGTCCGCCGGACTCGGAATGGCACGAGAATTTGCGAGGCGCCTCCGTGTGCCAAAAATAGGCCGTGGGCACAGCCACGCCGAAAAATACCCGCCCGAAGGCCGGGGCGCCAAGTTCGTCCAGCGGAAAAAGGCCACAAAAACGGGTGGGCTATAGCCTTGGGCGGTGGGGCTGGCCAACTTCGTCCGCCGGACTCGGAATGGCGCGAGACTTTGCGAGGCACCTCCGTGTGCCAAAAACAGGCCGCGGGCACAGCCGCGCCCAAAAATACCCGCCCGAAGGCCGGGCCGCCAAGTTCGTCCAGCGGAAAAAGGCCAAGAAAACGGGTGGGCTATAGCCTTGGGGGGTGGGGCGGGCCAACTTCGTCCGCGGGACTCGGGATGGCGCGAGACTTTGCGACGTGCCTGCGTGTGCAAAAAATAGGCCGCGGGCACAGCCGCGCCCAAAAATAACCCCCCAAAGGTCGGCGCGCCCAAACCCCCCAGCGGAAAAATGGCCAAAAAACGGGTGGGCTATAGCCGTGGGGGGCGGGGCTGGCCCACTTCGTCCGCCGGACTCGGAATGGGGCGAGACTTTGCGAGCGGCCTCCGTGTTACAAAAATAGGCCGCGGGCACAGCCGCGCCCAAAAATAACCCCCCAAAGGTCAGCGTGCACAAATACCCCAGCGGAAAAATGGCCAAAAAACGGGTGGGCCATAGCCTTGGGGGGAGGGGCTGGCCCACTTCGTCCGCCGGACTCAGAATGGGGCGAGAATTTGCGAGCGGCCTCCGTGTGCCAAAAATAGGCCGCGGGCACAGCCGCGCCCAAAAATACCCGCCCGAAGGCCGGGACGCCAATTTCGTCCAGCGGAAAAAGGCCACAAAAACGGGTGGGCGATAGCCTTGGGGGGTGGGGCTGGGCAACTTCGTCCGCCGGACTCGGAATGGCGCGACACGTTGCGAGGCGCCTTGTGTGCCAAAAATCGGCCGCGGGCACAGCCGCGCCCAAAAATACCCGCCCGAAGGCCGGGGCGCCAAGTTCCTCCAGCGGTAAAAGGCCACAAAAACGGGTGGGCTATAGCCTCGGGGGGTGGGGCTGGCCCACTTCGTCCGCCGGACTCGGAATGGCACGAGAATTTGCGAGGCGCCTCCGTGTGCCAAAAATAGGCCGTGGGAACAGCCGCGCCCAAAAATACCAGCCGAAAGGCCGGGTCGCCAAGTTCGTCCAGCGGAAAAAGGCCACAAAAACGGGTGGGGTATAGCCTTGGGGGGTGGGGCTGGCCAACTTCGTCCGCCGGACTCGGAATGCCGCGAGACTTTCCGAGGCGCCTCCGTGTGCAAAAAATAGGCAGCGGGCACAGCCGCACCCAAAAATACCTGCCTGAAGGCCGGGGCGCCATGTTCGTCCAGCGGGAAAAGGCCACAAAAACGGGTGGGCTATAGCCTTGGGTGGTGGGGCTGGCCCACTTCGTCCGCCGAACTCGGAATGGCGCGAGACTTTGCGAGGCGCCTCCGTGTGCCAAAAATAGGCCGTGGGAACAGCCGCGCCCAAAAATACCCGCCCGAAGGCCGGGTCGCCAAGTTCGTCCAGCGGAAAAAGGCCACAAAAACGGGTGGGCTATAGCCTTGGGCGGTGGGGCTGGCCAACTTCGTCCGCCGGACTCGGAATGGCGCGAGACTTTGCGAGGCACCTCCGTGTGCCAAAAACAGGCCGCGGGCACAGCCGCGCCCAAAAATACCCGCCCGAAGGCCGGGCCGCCAAGTTCGTCCAGCGGAAAAAGGCCAAGAAAACGGGTGGGCTATAGCCTTGGGGGGTGGGGCGGGCCAACTTCGTCCGCCGGACTCGGGATGGCGCGAGACTTTGCGACGTGCCTGCGTGTGCAAAAAATAGGCCGCGGGCACAGCCGCGCCCAAAAATAACCCCCCAAAGGTCGGCGCGCCCAAACCCCCCAGCGGAAAAATGGCCAAAAAACGGGTGGGCTATAGCCGTGGGGGGCGGGGCTGGCCCACTTCGTCCGCCGGACTCGGAATGGGGCGAGACTTTGCGAGCGGCCTCCGCATGCCAAAAATAGGCCTCGGGCACAGCCGCGCCCAAAAATAACCCACCGAAGGACGGTGCGCCCAAACCCCCAAGCGGAAAAATGGCCAAAAAACGGGTGGGCAGCCTTGGGGGGAGGGGCTGGCCAACTTCTCCGCCGGACTCGGAATGCGGAGAGACTTTGCGAGCAGCCTCCGCGTGGCAAAAATATGCCGCGGGCACAGCCGCACCCAAAAATAACCACCCGAAGGTCGGCGCGCCCAAACCCCCCAGCGAAAAATTGCCAAAAAACGGGTGGGCTATAGCCTTGGGGTAGGGGCGGGCCAACTTCGTCCACCGGACTCGGAATGGGGCAAGACTTTACGAGCGGCCTCCACATGCCAAAAATACGCCGCGGGCACAGCGGCGCCCAAAAATAACCGCCCGAAGGCTGGGGCACCAAGTTCGTCCAGCGGAAAAATGGCCAAAAAACGGGTGGGCTATAGCCTTGGGGGGAGGGGCTGGCCCACTTCGTCCGCCGGACGCGGAATGGGGCGAGACTTTGCGAGCGGCCTCCGCGTACAAAAATGAGGCCGTGTGCAGAGCCGCGCCCAAAAATAACCTCCCGAAGGCCGGGGCGTCAAGTTCGTCCAGCGGAAAAATGGCCAAAAAACGGGTGGGCTATAGCCTTGGGGGGAGGGGCTGGCCAACTTCGTCCGCCGGACTCGGAATGGGGCGAGACTTTGTGAACGGCCTCCGCGTGCCAAAAGTAGGCCGCGGGTACAGCCGCACCTAAAAATAACCCCCCGAAGGTCGGCGCGCCCAAACCCCCAGCGGAAAAATGACCAAAAAACGGGTGGGCTATAGCCTTGGGGGGAGGGGCTGGCCAACTTCGTCCGCCGGACTCGGAATGGGTCGAGACTTTGCGAGCGGCGTCCGGGTGCCAAAAATTGCCCGCGGGCACAGCCGTGCCCAAAAATAACCCCCCGAAGGTCGGCGCGCCCAAACCCCCCAGCGGAAAAATGGCCAAAAACCGGGTGGGCTATAGCCTTGGGGGGAGGGGCTGGCCCACTTCGTCCGCCGGACTTGCAATGGGGCGAGACTTTGCGAGCGTCCTCCGCGTGCCATAAATACGCCGTGCGCACAGCCGCGCCCAAAAATAACCGCCCGAAGGCCGGGGCGCCAAGTTCGTCCACCGGAAAAATGGCCAAAAAATGGGTGGGCTATAGCCTTGGGGGGAGGGGCTGGCCAACTTCGTCCGCCGAACTCGGAATGGGGCGAGACTTTGCGAGCGGCCTCCGCGTACAAAAATGAGGCCGTGTGCAGAGCCGCGCCCAAAAATAACCTCCCGAAGGCCGGGGCGTCAAGTTCGTCCAGCGGAAAAATGGCCAAAAAACGGGTGGGCTATAGCCTTGGGGGGAGGGGCTGGCCAACTTCGTCCGCCGGACTCGGAATGGGGCGAGACGTTGCGAGCGGCCTCCGCGTGCCAAAAATAGGCCGCGGGCACAGCAGTGTCCAAAAATAACCCACCGAAGGTCGGCGCGCCCAAACCCCCAGCGGAAAAACGACTAAAAAACGGGTGGGCTATAGCCTTGGGGGGAGGGGCTGGCCAACTTCGTCCGCCGGACTCGGAATGGGTCGAGACTTTGCGAGCGGTCTCCGCATGCCAAAAATTACCCGCAGGCACAGCCGTGCCCAAAAATAACCCCCCGAAGGTCGGCGCGCCCAAACCCCCCAGCGGAAAAATGGCCAAAAAACGGGTGGGCTATAGGCTTGGGGGAAGGGGCTGGCCAACTTCGTTCGCCGGACTCGGAATGGGGCGAGACTTTGCGGGCGGCCTCCGCGTGCTAAAAACAGGCTGCGGTCACACCCGCACCCAAAAATAAGCACCCGAAGGTCGGCGCGCCCAAACCCCCCAGCGGAAAAATGGCCAAAAAACGGGTGGGTTATAGCCTTAGGGGGAGGGGCTGGCCGACTTCGTCCGCAGGACTCGGAATGGGCCGAGACTTTGCGAGCGGCCTCCGCGTGCCATAAATAGGCCACGGGCACAGCCGCGTCCAAAAATAACCGCCCGGAGGCCGGGGCGCCAAGTTCGTCCAGCGGAAAAATGGCCAAAAAACGGGTGGGCTATAGCCTTGGGGGGAGGGGCTGACCAACTTCGTCCGCCGGACTCGGAATGGGGCGAGACTTTGCGGGCGGCCTCCGCGTACCCAAAATAGGCCGCGTCCCACAGCCGCGCCCAAAAATAACCGCCCAAAGGCCGGGGCGCCATGTTCGTCCAGCGGAAAAACGGCCAAAAAACGGGTGGGCTATAGCCTTGGTGGGAGGGGCTGGCCAACTTCGACCACCGGACTCGGAATGGGGCGAGACATTGCGAGCGGCCTCCGCGTGCCAAAAATAGGCCGCGGGCACAGCGGCGCCCAAAAATAACCCCCCCAAGGTCGGCGCGCCCAAACCCCCCAGCGGAAAAATGGCCAAAAAACGGGTGGGCTATAGCCTTGGGGGGAGGGGCTGGCCCACTTCGTCCGCCGGACACGGAATAGGGCGAAACTTTGCGAGTGGCCTCCGTGTGCCAGAAATAGGCCACGGACGCAGCCGCGCCCAAGAATAACCCCCCGAAGGTCGGCGCGCCCAAACCCCCCCGCGGAAAAATGGCCAAAAAACTGGTGGGCTATAGCCTTGGGGGGAGGGGCTGGCCAACTTCGTCCGCCGGACTCGGAATGGCGCGAGACTTTGCGAGGCACCTCCGTGTGCCAAAAACAGGCCGCGGGCACAGCCGCGCCCAAAAATACCCGCCCGAAGGCCGGGCCGCCAAGTTCGTCCAGCGGAAAAAGGCCAAGAAAACGGGTGGGCTATAGCCTTGGGGGGTGGGGCGGGCCAACTTCGTCCGCCGGACTCGGGATGGCGCGAGACTTTGCGACGTGCCTGCGTGTGCAAAAAATAGGCCGCGGGCACAGCCGCGCCCAAAAATAACCCCCCAAAGGTCGGCGCGCCCAAACCCCCCAGCGGAAAAATGGCCAAAAAACGGGTGGGCTATAGCCGTGGGGGGCGGGGCTGGCCCACTTCGTCCGCCGGACTCGGAATGGGGCGAGACTTTGCGAGCGGCCTCCGCATGCCAAAAATAGGCCTCGGGCACAGCCGCGCCCAAAAATAACCCACCGAAGGACGGTGCGCCCAAACCCCCAAGCGGAAAAATGGCCAAAAAACGGGTGGGCTATAGCCTTGGGGGGAGTGGCTGGCCAACTTCTCCGCCGGACTCGGAATGCGGAGAGACTTTGCGAGCAGCCTCCGCGTGGCAAAAATATGCCGCGGGCACAGCCGCACCCAAAAATAACCACCCGAAGGTCGGCGCGCCCAAACCCCCCAGCGAAAAATTGCCAAAAAACGGGTGGGCTATAGCCTTGGGGTAGGGGCGGGCCAACTTCGTCCACCGGACTCGGAATGGGGCAAGACTTTACGAGCGGCCTCCACATGCCAAAAATACGCCGCGGGCACAGCGGCGCCCAAAAATAACCGCCCGAAGGCTGGGGCACCAAGTTCGTCCAGCGGAAAAATGGCCAAAAAACGGGTGGGCTATAGCCTTGGGGGGAGGGGCTGGCCCACTTCGTCCGCCGGACGCGGAATGGGGCGAGACTTTGCGAGCGGCCTCCGCGTGCGAAAAATAGGCCGCGGGCACAGCCGCGCCCAAAAATAACCCCCCAAAGGTCGGCGCGCCCAAACCCCCCAGCGGAAAAATGGCCAAAAAACGGGTGGGCCATAGCCTTGGGGGGAGGGGCTGGCCAACTTCGTCCGCCGGACTCGGAATGGGGCGAAAATTTGCGAGCGGCCTCCGCGTGCTAAAAATAGGCCGCGGGCACAGCCGCGCCCAAAAATAACCGCCCGAAGGCCGGGGCGCCAAGTTCGTCCAGCGGAAAAATGGCCAAAAAACGGGTGGGCTATAGCCTTGGGGGGAGGGGCTGGCCAACTTCGTCCGCCGGACTCGGAATGGGGCGAGACTTTGCGAGCGGCCTCCGAGTGCCAAAAATAGGCCGCGGGCACAGCCGCGCCCAAAAATAACCGCCCGAAGGCCGGGGCGCCAAGTTCGTCCAGCGGAAAAATGGCCAAAAAACGGGTGGGCTATAGCCTTGGGGGGAGGGGCTGGCCCACTTCGTCCGCCAGACTCGGAATGGGGCGAGACTTTGTGAGCGGCCTCCGCGTGCCAAAAGTAGGCCGCGGGTACAGCCGCACCTAAAAATAACCCCCCGAAGGTCGGCGCGCCCAAACCCCCAGCGGAAAAATGACCAAAAAATGGGTGGGCTATAGCCTTGGGGGGAGGGGCTGGCCCACTTCGTCCGCCGGACTTGCAATGGGGCGAGACTTTGCGAGAGTCCTCCGCATGCCATAAATACGCCGTGCGCACAGCCGCGCCCAAAAATAACCGCCCGAAGGCCGGTGCGCCAAGTTCGTCCACCGGAAAAATGGCCAAAAAACGGGTGGGCTATAGCCTTGGGGGGAGGGGCTGGCCAACTTCGTCCGCCGGACTCGGAATGGGGCGAGACTTTGCGAGCGGCCTCCGCGTACAAAAATGAGGCCGTGTGCAGAGCCGCGCCCAAAAATAACCTCCCGAAGGCCGGGGCGTCAAGTTCGTCCAGCGGAAAAATGGCCAAAAAACGGGTGGGCTATAGCCTTGGGGGGAGGGGCTGGCCAACTTCGTCCGCCGGACTCGGAATGGGGCGAGACTTTGTGAACGGCCTCCGCGTGCCAAAAGTAGGCCGCGGGTACAGCCACACCTAAAAATAACCCCCCGAAGGTCGGCGCGCCCAAACCCCCAGCGGAAAAATGACCAAAAAACGGGTGGGCTATAGCCTTGGGGGGAGGGGCTGGCCAACTTCGTCCGCCGGACTCGGAATGGGTCGAGACTTTACGAGCGGCGTCCGGGTGCCAAAAATTGCCCGCGGGCACAGCCGTGCCCAAAAATAACCCCCCGAAGGTCGGCGCGCCCAAACCCCCCAGCGGAAAAATGGCCAAAAAACGGGTGGGCTATAGCCTTGGGGGGAGGGGCTGGCCCACTTCGTCCGCCGGACTTGCAATGGGGCGAGACTTTGCGAGCGTCCTCCGCGTGCCATAAATACGCCGTGCGCACAGCCGCGCCCAAAAATAACCGCCCGAAGGCCGGTGCGCCAAGTTCGTCCACCGGAAAAATGGCCAAAAAACGGGTGGGCTATAGCCTTGGGGAGAGGGGCTGGCCCACTTCGTCCGCCGGACTTGGAATGGGGCGAGACTTTGCGAGAGTCCTCCGCGTGCCATAAATACGCCGTGCGCACAGCCGCGCCCAAAAATAACCGCCCGAAGGCCGGTGCGCCAAGTTCGTCCACCGGAAAAATGGCCAAAAAACGGGTGGGCTATAGCCTTGGGGGGAGGGGCTGGCCAACTTCGTCCGCCGGACTCGGAATGGGTCGAGACTTTGCGAGCGGCGTCCGGGTGCCAAAAATTGCCCGCGGGCACAGCCGTGCCCAAAAATAACCCCCCGAAGGTCGGCGCGCCCAAACCCCCCAGCGGAAAAATGGCCAAAAAACGGGTGGGCTATAGCCTTGGGGGGAGGGGCTGGCCAACTTCGTCCGCCGGACTCGGAATGGGGCGAGACTATGCGAGCGGCCTCCGCGCGCTAAAAATAGGCCATGAACACAGCCGCGCCCAAAAATAACCACCCGAGGGGCGGGGCGCCAAGTTCGTCCACCGGAAAAATGGCCAAAAAACGGGCGGCCTATAGCCTTGGGGGGAGGGGCTGGCCAATTTCGTCCGCCGGACTCGGAATGGGGTGAGACTTTGCGAGCGGCCTCCGCGTGCCAAAAATAGGCCGCGGGTACAGCCGCGAAAAAAATAACCCCCGGAAGGTCGTCGCGCCCAAACCCCCCTGCGGAAAAATGGCCAAAAAACGGGTGGGCTATAGCCTTGGTGGGAGGGGCTGGCCGACCTCGTCCGCCGGACTTGGAATGGGGCGAGACTTTGCCAACGGCCTCCACGTGCCAAAAATAGGCCACGGGCACAGTCGTATCCAAAAATAACCGCCCGAAGGCCGGGGCGCCAAGTTCGTCCAGCGGAAAAATGGCCAAAAAATGGGTTGGCTATAGCCTTGGGGGGAGGGGCGGGCCAACTTCGTCCGCCGGGCTCAGAATGGGGCGAGACTTTGCGAGCGGCCTCCGCGTGCCAAAAATAGGCCACGGGCACAGCCGCGACCAAAAATAACCCCCCGAAGGTCGTCGCGCCCAAACCCCCCAGCGGAAAAATGGCCAAAAAACGGGTGGGCTATAGCCTTGGTGGGAGGGGCTGGCCGACCACGTCCGCCGGACTTGGAATGGGGCGAGACTTTGCCAGCGGCCTCCACATGCCAAAAATAGGCCATGGGCACAGTCGTGCCCAAAAATAACTGCCCGAAGGCCGGGGCGCCAAGTTCGTCCAGCGGAAAAATGGCCAAAAAATGGGTGGGCTATAGCCTTGGGGGGAGGGGCTGGCCAACTTCGTCCGCCGAACTCGGAATGGGGCGAGACTTTGCGAGCGGCCTCCGCGTACAAAAATGAGGCCGTGTGCAGAGCCGCGCCCAAAAATAACCTCCCGAAGGCCGGGGCGTCAAGTTCGTCCAGCGGAAAAAGGCCACAACCCCGGGTGGGCTATAGCCTTGGGGGGAGGGGCTGGCCAACTTCGTCCGCCGGACTCGGAATGGGGCGAGACTTTGCGAGCGGCCTCCGCGTGCCAAAAATAGGCCGCGGGCACAGCAGTGTCCAAAAATAACCCACCGAAGGTCGGCGCGCCCAAACCCCCAGCGGAAAAACGACTAAAAAACGGGTGGGCTATAGCCTTGGGGGGAGGGGCTGGCCAACTTCGTCCGCCGGACTCGGAATGGGACGAGACTTTGGAGCGGCCTCCGTGTGCCAAAAATAGGCCGCGGGTACAGCCGCGCCCAAAAATAACTGCCCGAAGGCCGGGGTGCCAAGTTCGTCCAGCGGAAAAATTGCCAAAAAACGGGTGGGCTATAGCCTTGGGGGGAGGGGCTGGCCAACTTCGTCCGCCGGACTCGGAATGGGTCGAGACTTTGCGAGCGGTCTCCGCATGCCAAAAATTACCCGCAGGCACAGCCGTGCCCAAAAATAACCCCCCGAAGGTCGGCGCGCCCAAACCCCCCAGCGGAAAAATGGCCAAAAAACGGGTGGGCTATAGGCTTGGGGGAAGGGGCTGGCCAACTTCGTTCGCCGGACTCGGAATGGGGCGAGACTTTGCGGGCGGCCTCCGCGTGCTAAAAACAGGCCGCGGTCACACCCGCACCCAAAAATAAGCACCCGAAGGTCGGCGCGCCCAAACCCCCCAGCGGAAAAATGGCCAAAAAAAGGGTGGGTTATAGCCTTAGGGGGAGGGGCTGGCCGACTTCGTCCGCAGGACTCGGAATGGGCCGAGACTTTGCGAGCGGCTTCCGCGTGCCATAAATAGGCCACGGGCACAGCCGCGTCCAAAAATAACCGCCCGGAGGCCGGGGCGCCAAGTTCGTCCAGCGGAAAAATGGCCAAAAAACGGGTGGGCTATAGCCTTGGGGGGAGGGGCTGGCCAACTTCGTCCGCCGGACTCGGAATGGGGCGAGACTTTGCGGGCGGCCTCCGCGTACCCAAAATAGGCCGCGTCCCACAGCCGCACCCAAAAATAACTCCCCGAAGGTCGGCGCGCCCAAACCCCCCAGCGGAAAAATGAGAAAAAAACGGGTGGGCTACAGCCTTGGGGGGAGGGACTGGCCAACCTCGTCCGCCGGACTCAGAATGGGGCGAGACTTTGCGAGCGGCCTACGCGTCCGAAAAACAGGCCACGGCCACAGCCGCGCCTAAAAATAAGCGCCCGAAGGTCGGCGCGCCCAAACCCCCCAGCAGAAAAATGGCCAAAAAAAGGGTGGGCTATAGCCTTGGGGGGAGGGGCTGGCCGACTTCGTCCGCCGGACTCGGATTGGGCCTAGACTTTGCGAGCGGCCTCCGCGTGCCAAAATTAGGCCGCGGGCACAGCCGCGCCCAAAAATACCCTCCCGAAGGCCGGGGCGTCAAGTTCGTCCAGCGGAAAAATGGCGAAAAAACGGGTGGGCTATAGCCTTGGGGGGAAGGGCTGGCCCACTTCGTCCGCCGGACTCGGAATGGGGCGAGACTTTGCGAGCGGCCTCCGTGTGCCAAAAATAGGCCGCGGGCAGGGCCGCGACCAAAAATAACCCCCCGAAGGTCGGCGCGCCCAAATCCCCCAGCGGAAAAATGGCCAAAAAACGGGTGGGCTATAGCCTTGGGGGGAGGGGCTGGCCAACTTCGTCCGCCGGACTCGGAATGGGGCGAGACTTTGCGAACGGCCTCCGCGTGCCAAAAATAGGCTGCGTGCACAGCCGCGCCCAAAAATAACCGCCCAAAGGCCGGGGTGCCATGTTCGTCCAGCGGAAAAACGGCCAAAAAACGGGTGGGCTATAGCCTTGGTGGGAGGGGCTGGCCAACTTCGACCGCCGGACTCGGAATGGGGGGAGACTTTGCGAACGGCCTCCACGTGCCAAAAATAGGCTGCGTGCACAGCCGCGCCCAAAAATAACCGCCCAAAGGCCGGGGCGCCATGTTCGTCCAGCGGAAAAACGGCCAAAAAACGGGTGGGCTATAGCCTTGGTGGGAGGGGCTGGCCAACATCGACCACCGGACTCGGAATGGGGCGAGACATTGCGAGCGGCCTCCGCGTGCCAAAAATACGCCGCGGGCACAGCGGCGCCCAAAAATAACCCCCCCAAGGTCGGCACGCCCAAACCCCCCAGCGGAAAAATGGCCAAAAAACGGGTGGGCTATAGCCTTGGGGGGAGGGGCTGGCCAACTTCGTCCGCCGGACACGGAATAGGGCGAAACTTTGCGAGTGGCCTCCGTGTGCCAGAAATAGGCCACGGACGCAGCCGCGCGCAAGAATAACCCCCCGAAGGTCGGCGCGCCCAAACCCCCCCGCGGAAAAATGGCCAAAAAACTGGTGGGCTATAGCCTTGGGGGGAGGGGCTGGCCAACTTCGTCCGCCGGACTCGGAATGGGGCAAGAATTTGTGAGCGGCCTCCGCATACCAAAAATATGCCGCGGGCACAGCCGTGCCCAAAAATAACCGCCCGAAGGCCGGGGCGCCAAGTTCGTCCAGCGGAACAATGGCCAAAAAATGGATCGGGCTATAGCCTTGGGGGGAGGGGCTGGCCAACTTCGTCCGCCCGGACTCGGAATGGGGAGAGACTTTGCGAGCAGCCTCCGCGATCCAAAAATAGGGCCTGCCGCAGCCGCGCCCAAAAATAACCCCGAAGGTCGGGCGCGCCCAAAACCCCAGCGGAAAAATGGCCAAAAAACGTGAGGGCGATAGCCTTGGGGGGAGGGTCTGGCCAACTTCGTCGTCCGCGGACTCAGAATGCGGCGAGACTTTGCGAGCGGTCTCCGCGTGCTAAAAATAGGCCATGGACACAGCCGCGCCCAAAAATAACCGCCCGAAGGTCGGCGCGCCCAAACCCCCCAGCGGAAAAATGGCCAAAAAACGGGTGGGCTATAGCCTTGGGGGGAGGGGCTGGCCGACCTCGTCCGCCGGACTTGGAATGGGGCGAGACTTTGCCAGCGGCCTCCACGTGCCAAAAATAGGCCGCGGGCACAGCCGCGCCCAAAAATAACCGCCCGAAGGTCGGCGCGCCGAAACCCTCCAGCGGAAAAATGGCCAAAAAACGGGTGGGCTATAGCCTTGGGGGGAGGGGCTGGCCTACCTCGTCCGCCGGACTTGGAATGGGGCGAGACTTTGCCAGCGGCCTCCACGTGCCAAAAATAGGCCGCGGGCACAGCCGCGCCCAAAAATAACCCCCCGAAGGTCGGCGCGCCCAAACCCCCCGGCAGAAAAATGGCCCAAAAACGGGTGGGCTATAGCCTTGGGGGGAGGGGCTGGCCAACTTCGTCCGCCGGACTCGGAATGGGGCAAGAATTTGTGAGCGGCCTCCGCATACCAAAAATATGCCGCGGGCACAGCCGTGCCCAAAAATAACCGCCCGAAGGCCGGGGCGCCAAGTTCGTCCAGCGGAACAATGGCCAAAAAATGGATCGGGCTATAGCCTTGGGGGGAGGGGCTGGCCAACTTCGTCCGCCGGACTCGGAATGGGGAGAGACTTTGCGAGCAGCCTCCGCGATCCAAAAATAGGCCTCGGCCGCAGCCGCGCCCAAAAATAACCCCCCGAAGGTCGGCGCGCCCAAAACCCCCAGCGGAAAAATGGCCAAAAAACGGGAGGGCGATAGCCTTGGGGGGAGGGGCTGGCCAACTTCGTCCGCCGGACTCAGAATGCGGCGAGACTTTGCGAGCGGTCTCCGCGTGCTAAAAATAGGCCATGGACACAGCCGCGCCCAAAAATAACCGACCGAAGGTCGGCGCGCCCAAACCCCCCAGCGGAAAAATGGCCAAAAAACGGGTGGGCTATAGCCTTGGGGGGAGGGGCTGGCCGACCTCGTCCGCCGGACTTGGAATGGGGCGAGACTTTGCCAGCGGCCTCCACGTGCCAAAAATAGGCCGCGGGCACAGCCGCGCCCAAAAATAACCGCCCGAAGGTCGGCGCGCCGAAACCCTCCCGCGGAAAAATGGCCAAAAAACGGGTGGGCTATAGCCTTGGGGGGAGGGGCTGGCCCACTTCGTCCGCCGGACTTGGAATGGGGCGAGACTTTGCGAGCGGCCTCTGTGTGCGAAAAATAGGCCGCGGGCAGGGCCGCGCCCAAAAATAACCCCCCCAAGGTCGGCGCGCCCAAACCCCCCAGCGGAAAAATGGCCAAAAAACGGTCGGGCTATAGCCTTGGTGGGAGGGGCTGGCCAACTTCGTCCGCCGGACTCGGAATGGAAGGAGACATTACGAGCGGCGTCCGCGTGCCAAAAATAGGCCGCGGGCAAAACTGCGGCAAAAAATAACCGCCCGATCGCCGGGGCGTCAAGTTCGTCCAGCGGAAAAATGGCCAAAAAACGGGTGGGCTATAGCCTTGGGGGGAGGGGCTGGCCCACTTCGTCCGCCGGACTCGGAATGGGGCGAGACTTTGTGAGCGGCCTCCGCGTGCCAAAAATAGGCCGCGGGCACAGCTGCGCCCAAAAATAACCCCCCCAAGGTCGGCGCGCCCAAACCCCCCAGCGGAAAAATGGCCAAAAAACGGGTGGGCTATAGCCTTAGGGGGAGGGGCTGGCCAACTTCGTCCGCCGGACTCGGAATAGGACGAAACTTTGCGAGTGGCCTCCGTGTGCCAGAAATAGGCCGCGGACGTAGCCGCGCCCAAGAATAACCCCCCGAAGGTCGGCGCGCCCAAACCCCCCCGCGGAAAAATGGCCAAAAAACTGGTGGGCTACAGCCTTGGGGGGAGGGGCTGGCCCACTTCGTCCGCCGGACTCGGAATGGGGCAAGAATTTGTGAGCGGCCTCCGCGTGCCAAAAATATGACGCGGGCACAGCCGTGCCCAAAAATAACCGCCCGAAGGCCGGTGCGCCAAGTTCGTCCACCGGAAAAATGGCCAAAAAACGGGTGGGCTATAGCCTTGGGGGGAGGGGCTGGCCAACTTCGTCCGCCGGACTCGGAATGGGGCGAGACTTTGCGAGCGGCCTCCGCGTACAAAAATGAGGCCGTGTGCAGAGCCGCGCCCAAAAATAACCTCCCGAAGGCCGGGGCGTCAAGTTCGTCCAGCGGAAAAATGGCCAAAAAACGGGTGGGCTATAGCCTTGGGGGGAGGGGCTGGCCAACTTCGTCCGCCGGACTCGGAATGGGGCGAGACTTTGCGAGCGGCCTCCGCGTGCCAAAAATAGGCCGCGGGCACAGCAGTGTCCAAAAATAACCCACCGAAGGTCGGCGCGCCCAAACCCCCAGCGGAAAAACGACTAAAAAACGGGTGGGCTATAGCCTTGGGGGGAGGGGCTGGCCAACTTCGTCCGCCGGACTCGGAATGGGACGAAACTTTGCGAGTGGCCTCCGTGTGCCAGAAATAGGCCGCGGACGTAGCCGTGCCCAAGAATAACCCCCCGAAGGTCGGCGCGCCCAAACCCCCCCGCGGAAAAATGGCCAAAAAACTGGTGGGCTACAGCCTTGGGGGGAGGGGCTGGCCCACTTCGTCCGCCGGACTCGGAATGGGGCAAGAATTTGTGAGCGGCCTCCGCGTGCCAAAAATATGACGCGGGCACAGCCGTGCCCAAAAATAACCGCCCGAAGGCCAGGGCGCCAAGTTCGTCCAGCGGAACAATGGCCAAAAAATGGGTGGGCTATAGCCTTGGGGGGAGGGGCTGGCCAACTTCGTCCGCCGGACTCGGAATGGGGAGAGACTTTGCGAGCAGCCTCCGCGATCCAAAAATAGGCCTCGGCCGCAGCCGCGCCCAAAAATAACCCCCCGAAGGTCGGCGCGCCCAAAACCCCCAGCGGAAAAATGGCCAAAAAACGGGAGGGCGATAGCCTTGGGGGGAGGGGCTGGCCAACTTCGTCCGCCGGACTCGGAATGCGGCGAGACTTTGCGAGCGGTCTCCGCGTGCTAAAAATAGGACATGGACACAGCCGCGCCCAAAAATAACCGCCCGAAGGTCGGCGCGCCCAAACCCCCCAGCGGAAAAATGGCCAAAAAACGGGTGGGCTATAGCCTTGGGGGGAGGGGTTGGCAAACTTCGTCCGCCGGACTCGGGATGGGGCGAGACTTTGTGAGCGGCCTCCGGGTGCAATAAATACACCGCAGGCACAGCCGCGCCCAAAAATAACAGCCCAAAGGCCGGGGCGCCAAGTTCGTCCAGCAGAAAAATGGCCAAAAAAAGGGTGGGCTATAGCCTTGGGGGGAGGGGCTGGCCAACTTCGTCCGCCGGACTCGGAATGGGGCGAGACTTTGCGAGCGGTGTCCGGGTACAAAAAATAGACCGCGGGCACAGCCGCGCCCAAAAATAACCGCCCGACGGCCAGGGCGCCAAGTTCGTCCCGCGGAAAAATGGCCAAAAAACGGGTGGGCTATAGCCTTGGGGGGAGGGGCTGGCCAACTTTGTCCGCCGGACTCGGAATGGGGCGAGACTTTGCGAGTGGCCTCCGCGTACCATAAATAGGCTGCGTGTAACGCCGCATCCAAAACTAACCCCCCAAAGGTCGGCGCCAAGTTCGTCCAGCGGAAAAAGGCCACAAAAACGGGTGGGCTATAGCCTTGGGGGGTGGGGCCGGAGAACTTCGTCCGCCGGACTCAGAATGGCGCGAGACTTTGTGAGGCGCCTCCGTGTGGCAAAAATAGGCCGCGGGCTCAGCCGTACCCAAAAATAACCACCCGAAGGCCGCGGCGCCAAGTTCGTCCAGCGGAAAAATGGCCAAAAAACGGGTGGGCTATAGCCTTGGGGGGAGGGGCAGGCCAACTTCGTCCGCCGGACTCGGAATGGGGCGAGACTTTGCGAGCGGCCTCCGCGTGCCAAAAATAGGCCGCGGGCACAGCTACGACCAAAACTAACCCCCCGAAGGCCGGGGCGCCAAGTTCGTCCAGCGGAAAAAGGCCACAAAAACGGGTGGGCTATAGCCTTGGGGGGTGGGGCCGGAGAACTTCGTCCGCCGGACTCAGAATGGCGCGAGACTTTGCGAGGCGCCTCCGTGTGGCAAAAATAGGCCGCGGGCTCAGCCGTACCCAAAAATACCCGCCCGAAGGCCGGGGCGCCAAGTTCGTCCAGCGAAAGAAGGCCACAAAAATGGGTGGGCTATAGCCTTGGGGTGTGGGGCTGGCCAAGTTCGTCCCCCGGACACGGAATAGGATGAGACTTTGCAAGCGGCCTCCGTGTGCCAAAAATAGACCGCGGGCACAGCCATGTGAAAAATAACTACCCGAAGGCGGGCGCCAAGTTCGTCCAGCGGACTCGGAATGGGGCGAGACGTTGTAAGTGTCCTCCGTGTGCCAAAAATAGGCCGCGGGCACGGCCGCGGCCAAAAATAAACGCCCGAAGGCCGGGGCGCCAAGTTCGTTCAGCGGAAAAAGGCCACAAAAACGGGTGGGCTATAGCCTCGGTGGGTAGGGCCGGCCAAGTTCGTCCGCCAGACTCGGAATGGGGTGAGACTTTGCGAGCAGCCTCCGTGTGCTAAAAATAGGCCGCGGGCACAGCCGCACCCAAAAATCACCGCCCGAAGACCGGGTTGCCAAGTTCGTCCAGCGGAAAAGGGCCACAAAAACGGGTGGGCTAGACCCTTGGGGTGGGGATGGCCAAGTTCGTCCCCCGGACACGGAAGGGGATGAGACTTTGCAAGCGGCCTCCGTGAGCCTAAAATAGGCCGCGGGCACAGCCATGCCAAAAATAACCACCCGAAGGCGGTCGCCAAGTTCGTCCAGCGGAAAAAGGCCACAAAAACGGGTGGGCTATAGCCTTGGTGGGTAGGGCCGGCCAAGTTCGTCCGCCGGACTCGGAATGGGGCGAGACTTTGCGAACGGCCTCCGTTTACCAAAAATAGGCCATGGGCACAGCCGCGCCCAAAAATAACCGCCCGAAGGCCGGGGCGCCAAGTTCGTCCAGCGGAAAAAGGCCACAAAAACGGGTGGGCTATAGCCTTGGGGGGTGGGGCTGGCCAAGTTCGTCCGCCAGACTCGGAATGGGGCGAGACTTTACAAGCGGCCTCCATGTGCCAAAAATAGGCCGCGGGCATAGCCGCACCCCAAAACAATGGCCCGAATGCCGCGGCGCCAAGTTCGTCCAGCGGAAAAAGGCCACAAAAATGGGTGTGCTATAGCCTTGGGGGGTGGGGCTGGCCAAGTTCGTCCGCCAAACTCGGAATGGGGCGAGACTTTACGAGCGGCATCCATGTGCCAAAAATAGGCCGTGGGCACAGCCGTACCCAAAAATAACCGCCCGAAGGCCGGGTTGCCAAGTTCGTCCAGCGGAAAAAGGCCACAAAAACGGGTGGGCTATAGCCTTGGGGGGTGGGGCTGGCCAAGTTCGTCCGCCGGACTCGGAATGGGGCGAGACTTTGGGAGCGGCCTCCGTGTGCCAAAAATATACTGCAGGCACAGCCGTATCTAAAAATACGGGCCCGAAGGCCGGGCGCCAAGTTCGCCCAGCGGAAAAAGGCCACAAAAACGGGTGGGCTATAGCCTTGGGGGTGGGGCTGGCTGTTCGTCCGCGGACTCGGAATGGGGCAAGACTTTGCGAGCGGCCTCCGTGTGCCAAAAATATACTGCAGGCACAGCCGTACCCAAAAATACGGGCCTGAAGGCCGGGGCGCCAAGTTCGTCCAGCGGAAAAAGGCCACAAAAACGGGTGGGCTATAGCCTTGGGGGGTGGGGCTGGCCAAGTTCGTCCGCCGGACTCGGAATGGGATGAGATATTGGGAGCGGCCTCCGTGTGCCAAAAATAGGCCGCGGCTACAGCCGCGCCCAAAAATAACCGCCCGAAGGCCGGGCCGCCAAGTTCGTCCAGCGGAAAAAGGCCACAAAAACGGGTACGCTATAGCCTTGGGGGGTGGTGCTGGCAAAGTTCGTCCGCTGGACTCGGAATGGGGCAAGACTTTACGAGCGGCCTCCGTGGGCCAAAAATAGGCTGCGGGCACCGCCGAACCACAAAACAAGGGCCCGAAGGCCGGGGCGCCAAGTTCGTCCAGCGAAAGAAGGCCACAAAAATGGGTGGGCTATAGCCTTGGGGTGTGGGGCTGGCCAAGTTCGTCCCCCGGACACGGAATAGGATGAGACTTTGCAAGCGGCCTCCGTGTGCCAAAAATAGACCGCGGGCACAGCCATGTGAAAAATAACTACCCGAAGGCGGGCGCCAAGTTCGTCCAGCGGACTCGGAATGGGGCGAGACGTTGTAAGTGTCCTCCGTGTGCCAAAAATAGGCCGCGGGCACGGCCGCGGCCAAAAATAAACGCCCGAAGGCCGTGGCACCAAGTTCGTCCAGCGGAAAAATGCCACAAAAATGGGTGGGCTATAGCCTTGGGGGGTGGGGCTGGCCAAGTTCGGGCACAGCCGCGCTCAAAAATAACTGCCCGAAGGCCGGGGCACCAAGTTCGTCCCGCGAAAAAAGGCCGCAAAAACGGGTGGGCTATAGGCTTGGGGGGTGGCGCTGGCCAAGTTCCTCCGCCGGACTCGGAATGGGGCGAGACTTTGCGAGCGCACTCCGTGTGCCAAAAATAGGCCGCGGACACAGCCTCGCCCAAAAATAACAAACCGAAGGCCGGGGCGCCATGTTCGTCCAGCGGAAAAAGGACACAAAAACGGGTGGGCTATAGCCTTGGGGGGTGGGGCTGGCCATGTTCGTCCACCGGACTCGGAATGGGGTGAGACTTTGCGACCAGCCTCCATGTGCCAAAAATAGGCCGCGGGCACTGCCGCGCCCAAAAACAACCGCCCGAAGGCCGGGGCGCAAAGTTCGTCCAGGGGAAAAAGCCCACAAAAACGGGAGGGCTATAGCCTTGGGGGGTGGGGCTGCCCAAGTTCGTCCGCCAGACTCGGAATGGGGCGAGACTTTATGAGCGTCCTTCGTGTGCCAAAAATAGGCAGTGGACAAAGCCGCGCCCAAAAATAACCGCCCGAAGACCGTGGCGCCAAGTTCGTCCAGCGGAAAAGGCCACAAAAACGGGTGGGCTATAGCCTTGGGGGGTGGGGCTGGCCAAGTTCGTCCGCCGGACTCGGAATGGGGCGAGACTTTGCGAGCGGCCTCCGTGTGCCAAAAATAGGCCACTAACACAGCCGCACCCAAAAATATCTGCCCAAAGGCCGGGGCGCCAAGTTCGTCCAGCGGAAAAACGCCACAAAAACGGGTGGGCTATAGCCTTGGGGTGTGGGGCCCGCCATGTTCGTCCGTCGGACTCAGAATGGGGCGAGACGTTGTAAGTGTCCTCCGTGTTCCAAAAATAGGCCGCGGGCACGGCCGCGGCCAAAAATAAACGCCCGAAGGCCGTGGCCCCAAGTTCGTCCAGCGGAAAAATGCCACAAAAATGGGTGGGCTATAGCCTTGGGGGGTGGGGCTGGCCAAGTTCGGGCACAGCCGCGCTCAAAAATAACTGCCCGAAGGCCGGGGCACCAAGTTCGTCCCGCGAAAAAAGGCCGCAAAAACGGGTGGGCTATAGGCTTGGGGGGTGGCGCTGGCCAAGTTCCTCCGCCGGACTCGGAATGGGGCGAGACTTTGCGAGCGCACTCCGTGTGCCAATATTATGGCGCGGTCACAGCCTCGCCCAAAAATAACAAACCGAAGGCCGGGGCGCCATGTTCGTCCAGCGGAAAAAGGACACAAAAACGGGTGGGCTATAGCCTTGGGGGGTGGGGCTGGCCATGTTCGTCCACCGGACTCGGAATGGGGTGAGACTTTGCGACCAGCCTCCATGTGCCAAAAATAGGCCGCGGGCACTGCCGCGCCCAAAAACAACCGCCCGAAGGCCGGGGCGCAAAGTTCGTCCAGGGGAAAAAGCCCACAAAAACGGGAGGGCTATAGCCTTGGGGGGTGGGGCTGCCCAAGTTCGTCCGCCAGACTCGGAATGGGGCGAGACTTTATGAGCGTCCTTCGTGTGCCAAAAATAGGCAGTGGACAAAGCCGCGCCCAAAAATAACCGCCCGAAGACCGTGGCGCCAAGTTCGTCCAGCGGAAAAGGCCACAAAAACGGGTGGGCTATAGCCTTGGGGGGTGGGGCTGGCCAAGTTCGTCCGCCGGACTCGGAATGGGGCGAGACTTTGCGAGCGGCCTCCGTGTGCCAAAAATAGGCCACTAACACAGCCGCACCCAAAAATATCTGCCCAAAGGCCGGGGCGCCAAGTTCGTCCAGCGGAAAAACGCCACAAAAACGGGTGGGCTATAGCCTTGGGGTGTGGGGCCCGCCATGTTCGTCCGTCGGACTCAGAATGGGGCGAGACGTTGTAAGTGTCCTCCGTGTTCCAAAAATAGGCCGCGGGCACGGCCGCGGCCAAAAATAAACGCCCGAAGGCCGTGGCCCCAAGTTCGTCCAGCGGAAAAATGCCACAAAAATGGGTGGGCTATAGCCTTGGGGGGTGGGGCTGGCCAAGTTCGGGCACAGCCGTGCTAAAAAATAACTGCCCGAAGGCCGGGGCACCAAGTTCGTCCCGCGGAAAAAGGCCACAAAAACGGGTGGGCTATAGGCTTGGGGGGTGGCGCTGGCCAAGTTCCTCCGCTGGACTCGGAATGGGGCGAGACTTTGCGAGCGGCCTACGTGTGCCAAAAATAGGCTGCGGGCACAGCCGCACCCCAAAACAATGGCCCGAATGCCGGGGCGCCAAGTTCGTCCAGCGAAAGAATGCCACAAAAATGGGTGGGCTATAGCCTTGGGGGGTGGGGCTAGCCAAGTTCGTCCCCCGGACATGGAATAGGATGAGACTTTGCAAGCGGCCTCCGTGTGCCAAAAATAGACCGCGGGCACAGCCATGTGAAAAATAACCACCCGAAGGCGGGCGCCAAGTTCGTCCAGCGGAAAAACGCCACAAAAACGGGTGGGCTATAGCCTTGGGGGGTGGGGCTGGCCAAGTTCGTCCGTCGGACTCAGAATGGGGTGAGACTTTGCGAGCGGCTTCCGTGTGCCAAAAATAGGCCGCGGGGACAGCCGCACCCTAAAATAACCACCCGAAGGCCGGGGCGCCAAGTTCGTCCAGTGGAAAAAGGCCACAAAAACGGGTGGGCTATAGCCTTGGGGGGGGGCTGGCCAAGTTCGTCCGCCGGTCTCGGAATGGGGTGAGACTTTACGAGCGGCCCCCATGTGCCAAAAATAGGCCGTGGGCACAGCCGCACCCAAAAATAACCGCCCGAAGGCCGGGTTGCCAAGTTCGTCCAGCGGAAAAAGGCCACAAAAACGGGTGGGCTATAGCCTTGGGGGGTGGGGCTGGCCAAGTTCGTCCGCCGGACTCGGAATGGGGCTAGACTTTACGAGCGGCCTCCGTGTGCCAAAAATAGGCCACGGGCACAGCTGCGTCCAAAAATAACCGCCCGAAGGCCGGGGCGCCAAGTTCGTCCAGCGGAAAAAGGCCAGAAAAACGGGTGGGCTATAGCCTTGGGGGGTGGGGCTGGCCAAGTTCGTCCGCCGGACTCGGAATGGAGCAAGATTTTGCGAGCGGCCTCCGTGTGCCAAAAATAGGCTGCGGGCGCTGCCGCACCCAAAAATAAGGGCCCGAAGGCGGGCGCCAAGTTCGTCCAGCGGAAAAAGGCCACAAAAACGGGTGGGCTATAGCCTTCGTGGGTAGGGCTGGCGAAGTTCGTCCGCCGGACTCGGAATGGGGCGAGACTTTGCGAGCGGCCTCCGTTTACCAAAAATAGGCCATGGGCACAGCCGCGCCCAAAAATAACCGCCCGAAGGCCAGGGCGCCAAGTTCGTCCAGCGGAAAAAGGCCACAAAAACGGGTGGGCTATAGCCTTGGGGGGTGGGGCTTTCCAAGTTCGTCCGCGGGACTCGGAATGGGGAAGACTTTGTGAGCGGCCTCCGTGGGCCAAAAATAGGCTGCGGGCACAGTCGCGCCCCAAAACAATGGCCCGAAGGCCGGGGCGTCAAGTTCGTCCAGCGAAAGAAGGCCACAAAAATGGGTAGGCTATAGCCTTGGGGGGTGGGGCTGGCCAAGTTCGTCCTCCGGACACGGAATGGGATGAGACTTTGCAAGCGGCCTCCGTGTGCCAAAAATAGGCCGCGGGCACAGCCATGCCAAAAATAACCACCCGAAAGCGGGCGCCAAGTTCGTCCAGCGGAAAAAGGCCACAAAAACGGGTGGGCTATAGCCTTGGTGGGTAGGGCTGGCCAAGTTCGTCCGCCGGACTCGGAATGTGGCCAGACTTTGCGAGCGGCCTCCGTTTACCAAAAATAGGCCATGGGCACAGCCACGCCCAAAAATAACCGCCCGAAGGCCGGGGCGCCAAGTTCGTCCAGCGGAAAAAGGCCACAAAAACGGGTGGTCTATGGCCTTGGGGGGTGGGGCTGGCCAACTTCGTCCGCCGGACTCGGAATGGGGCGAGACTTTGGGACCGGCCTCTGTGTGCCAAAAATAGGCCGCGGGCACAGCCGCGCCCAAAAAAAACCACCCGAAGGCCGCGGCGCAAAGTTCGTCCAGCGGAAAAAGGCCACAAAAACGGGTGCGCTATAGCCTTGGGGGGTGGTGCTGGCCAAGTTCGTCCGCTGGACTCGGAATGGGGCAAGACTTTACGAGCGGCCTCCGTGGGCCAAAAATAGGCTGCGGGCACAGCCGTACCCCAAAACAAGGGCCCGAAGGCCGGGGCGCCAAGTTCGTCCAGCGAAAGAAGGCCACAAAAATGGGTGGGCTATAGCCCTGGGGGGTGGGGCTGGCCAAGTTCGTCCCCCGGACACGGAATGGGATGAGACTTTGCAAGCGGCCTCCGTGTGCCAAAAATAGGCCGCGGGCACAGCCATGCCAAAAATAACCACCCGAAGGCGGGCGCGAAGTTCGTCCAGCGGAAAAAGGCCACAAAAACGGGTGGGCTATAGCCTTCGTGGGTAGGGTTGGCCAAGTTCGTCCGCCGGACTAGGAATGGGGCGAGACTTTGCGAGCGGCCTCCGTTTACCAAAAATAGGCCATGGGCACAGCCGCGGCCAAAAATAACCGCCCGTAGGCCGGGGCGCCAAGTTCGTCCAGCGGAAAAAGGCCACAAAAACGGGTGGGATATAACCTTGGGGGGTGGGGCTGGCCAAGTTCGTCCGCCGGACTCGGAATGGGGCGAGACTTTACGAGCGGCCTCCGTGTGCCAAAAATAGGCCGCGGACACAGCCTCGCCCAAAAAGAACAAACCGAAGGCCGGGGCGCCATGTTCGTCCAGCGGAAAAAGGACACAAAAACGGGTGGGCTATAGCCTTGGGGGGTGGGGCTGGCCATGTTCGTCTGCTGGACTCGGAATGGGGTGAGACTTTGCGACCAGCCTCCATGTGCCAAAAAATAGGCCGCGGGCACAGCCGCGCCCAAAAATAACCGCCCGAAGGCCGGGGCGCAAAGTTCGTCCAGGGGAAAAAGCCCACAAAAACGGGAGGGCTATAGCCTTTGGGGGTGGGGCTGGCCAAGTTCGTCCGCCAGACTCGGAATGGGGCGAGACTTTACGAGCTGCCTTCGTGTGCCAAAAATAGGCAGTGGACAAAGCCGCGCCCAAAAATAACCGCCCGAAGACCGTGGCGCCAAGTTCGTCCAGCGGAAAAGGCCACAAAAACGGGTGGGCTATAGCCTTGGGGGGTGGGGCTGGCCAAGTTCGTCCGCCGGACTCGGAATGGGGCGAGACTTTGCGAGCGGCGTCCGTGTGCCAAAAATAGGCCACTAGCACAGCCGCGCCCAAAAATATCTGCCCGAAGGCCGGGGCGCCAAGTTCGTCCAGCGGAAAATTGCCAAAAAAACGGGTGGGCTATAGCCTTGGGGTGTGGGGCCCGCCATGTTCGTCCGCCGGACTTGGAATGGGGCGAGACGTTGTAAGTGTCCTCCGTGTGCCAAAAAAACGCCCGAAGGCCGTGGCACCAAGTTCGTCCAGCGGAAAAATGCCACAAAAATGGGTGGGCTATAGCCTTGGGGGGTGGGGCTGGCCAAGTTCGGGCACAGCCGCGCTCAAAAATAACTACCCGAAGGCCGGGGCACCAAGTTCGTCCCGCGGAAAAAGGCCACAAAAACGGGTGGGCTATAGGCTTGGGGGGTGGGGTTGGCCAAGTTCGTCCGCCGGACTCGGAATGGGGCGAGATTTGCGAGCGGCCTCCGTGTGCCAAAAATAGGCCACTAGCACAGCCGCGCCCAAAAATATCCGCCCGAATGCCGGGGCGCCAAGTTCGTCCAACGGAAAAATGCCAGAAAAACGGGTGGGCTATAGCCTTGGGGTGTGTGGCCCGCCATGTTCGTCCGCCGGACTCGGAATGGGGCTAGACTTTACGAGCGGCCTCCGTGTGCCAAAAATAGGCCACGGGCACAGCCGCGCCCAAAAATAACCGCCCGAAGGCCGGGGCGCCAAGTTCGTCCAGCGGAAAAAGGCCACAAAAACGGGTGGGCTATAGCCTTGGGGGGTGGGGCTGGCCAAGTTCGTCCGCCGGACTCGGAATGGGGCGAGACTTTACGAGCGGCCTCCGTGTGCCAAAAATAGGCCGCGGGCACAGCCGCGCCCAAAAATAACGGCCCGAAGGCTGGGCGCAAAGTTCGTCCAGCGGAAAAAGGGCACAAAAACGGGTGGGCTATAGCCTTGGGGGGTGGGGCTGGCCAAGTTCGTCCGTCGGACTCAGAATGGGGTGAGACTTTGCGAGCGGCTTCCGTGTGTCAAAAATAGGCCGCGGGGACAGCCGCACCCTAAAATAACCACCCGAAGGCCGGGGCGCCAAGTTCGTCCAGTGGAAAAAGGCCACAAAAACGGGTGGGCTATAGCCTTGGGGGGGGGGGGCTGGCCAAGTTCGTCCGCCGGTCTCGGAATGGGGTGAGACTTTACGAGCGGCCCCCATGTGCCAAAAATAGGCCGTGGGCACAGCCGCACCCAAAAATAACCGCCCGAAGGCCGGGTTGCCAAGTTCGTCCAGCGGAAAAAGGCCACAAAAACGGGTGGGCTATAGCCTTGGGGGGTGGGGCTGGCCAAGTTCGTCCGCCGTACTCGGAATGGGGCTAGACTTTACGAGCGGCCTCCGTGTGCCAAAAATAGGCCACGGGCACAGCTGCGTCCAAAAATAACCGCCCGAAGGCCGGGGCGCCAAGTTCGTCCAGCGGAAAAAGGCCAGAAAAACGGGTGGGCTATAGCCTTGGGGGGTGGGGCTGGCCAAGTTCGTCCGCCGGACTCGGAATGGCGCAAGATTTTGCGAGCGGCCTCCGTGTGCCAAAAATAGGCTGCGGGCGCTGCTGCACCCAAAAATAAGGCCCGAAGGCGGGCGCGCCAAGTTCGTCCAGCGGAAAAAGGCCACAAAAACGGGTGGGCTATAGCCTTCGTGGGTAGGGCTGGCGAAGTTCGTCCGCCGGACTCGGAATGGGGCGAGACTTTGCGAGCGGCCTCCGTTTACCAAAAATAGGCCATGGGCACAGCCGCGCCCAAAAATAACCGCCTGAAGGCCAGGGCGCCAAGTTCGTCCAGCGGAAAAAGGCCACAAAAACGGGTGGGCTATAGCCTTGGGGGGTGGGGCTTTCCAAGTTCGTCCGCGGGACTCGGAATGGGGAAGACTTTGTGAGCGGCCTCCGTGGGCCAAAAATAGGCTGCGGGCACAGTCGCGCCCCAAAACAATGGCCCGAAGGCCGGGGCGTCAAGTTCGTCCAGCGAAAGAAGGCCACAAAAATGGGTAGGCTATAGCCTTGGGGGGTGGGGCTGGCCAAGTTCGTCCTCCGGACACGGAATGGGATGAGACTTTGCAAGCGGCCTCCGTGTGCCAAAAATAGGCCGCGGGCACAGCCATGCCAAAAATAACCACCCGAAAGCAGGCGCCAAGTTCGTCCAGCGGAAAAAGGCCACAAAAACGGGTGGGCTATAGCCTTGGGGGGTGGGGCTGGCCAAGTTCGTCCGCCGGACTCGGAATGTGGCCAGACTTTGCGAGCGGCCTCCGTTTACCAAAAATAGGCCATGGGCACAGCCACGCCCAAAAATAACCGCCCGAAGGCCGGGGCGCCAAGTTCGTCCAGCGGAAAAAGGCCACAAAAACGGGTGGTCTATGGCCTTGGGGGGTGGGGCTGGCCAACTTCGTCCGCCGGACTCGGAATGGGACAAGATATTGGGATCGGCCTCCGTGTGCCAAAAATAGGCCGCGGGCACAGCCGCGCCCAAAAATAACCGACCTAAGGCCGGGGAGCCAAGTTCGTCCAGCGGAAAAAGGCCACAAAAACGGGTGCGCTATAGCCTTGGGGGGTGGTGCTGGCCATGTTCGTCCGCTGGACTCGGAATGGGGCAAGACTTTACGAGCGGCCTCCGTGGGCCAAAAATAGGCTGCGGGCACAGCCGCAGCACAAAACAAGGGCCCGAAGGCCGGGGCGCCAAGTTCGTCCAGCGAAAGAAGGCCACAAAAATGGGTGGGCTATAGCCTTGGGGGGTTGGGCTGGCCAAGTTCGTCCCCCGGACACGGAATGGGATGAGACTTTGCAAGCGGCCTCCGTGTGCCAAAAATAGGCCGTGGACACAGCCATGCCAAAAATAACCACCCGAAGGCGGGCGCCAAGTTCGTCCAGCGGAAAAAGGCCACAAAAACGGGTGGGCTATAGCCTTCGTGGGTAGGGCTGGCCAAGTTCGTCCGCCGGACTCGGAATGGGGCGGGACTTTGCGAGCGGCCTCCGTTTACCAAAAATAGGCCGTGGGAACAGCCGCGCCCAAAAATTACAGCCCTAAGGCCGGGCCGCCAAGTTCGTCCAGCGGAAAAAGGCCACAAAAACGTGTGGGCTATAGCCTTGGGGGGTGGGGCTGGCCAAGTTCGTCCGCCAGACTCGGAATGGGGCTAGACTTTGCGAGCGGCCTCCGTGTGCCAAAAATAGGCCACTAGCACAGCCGCGCCCAAAAATATCTGCCCGAAGGCCGGGGCACCAAGTTCGTCCCGCGGAAAAAGGCCACAAAAACGGGTGGGCTATAGGCTTGGGGGGTGGGCCAAGCCCGCCATGTTCGTCCGCCCGGACTTGGAATGGGGCGAGGCGTTAAAAGTGTCCTCCGTGTGCCAAAAACGCCCAGCGGAAAAGGCCGTGGCACCAAGTTCGTCCAGCGGAAAAATGCCACAAAAAGGGGTGGGTCTTTGGCCTTGGGGGTGGGGCTGGCCAAGTTCGGGCAGGCACAGCCGCGCTCAAAAATAACTACCCGAAGGCCGGGCACCAAGTTCGTCCCGCGGAAAATGGCCACAAAAACGGGTGGGCTATAGGCTTGGGGGTGGGGTTGGCCAAGTTAAATCCGCGGACTCGGAATGGGGCGAGATTTGCGAGCGGCCTCCGTGTGCCAAAAATAGGCCACTAGCACAGCCGCGCCCAAAAATATCCGCCCGAATGCCGGGGCGCCAAGTTCGTCCAACGGAAAAAGGCCACAAAAACGGGTGGGCTATAGCCTTGGGGTGTGGGGCCCGCCAAGTTCGTCCGCCGGACTCGGAATGGGGCGAGACATTGCAAGCGTCCTCCATGTGCCAAAAATAGGCCGCGGGTACGGCCGCGGCCAATAATAAACCCCCGAAGGCCGTGGCACCAAGTTCGTCCAGCGGAAAAAGGCCACAAAAATGGGTGGGCTATACCCTTGGGGGGTGGGGCTGGCCAAGTTCGGGCACAGCCGCGCTAAAAAATAACTGCCCGAAGGCCGGGGCGCCAAGTTCGACCCGCGGAAAAAGGCCACAAAAACGGGTGGGCTATAGCCTTGGGGGGTGGCGCTGGCCAAGTTCCTCCGCCGGACTCGGAATGGGACGAGACTTTGCGAGCGGCCTCCGTGTACCAAAAATAGGCCGCGGGCACAGCCGCTCCCAACAATAACCACCCGAAGACTGTGGCGCCATGTTCATCCCGCGGAAAAAGGACACAAAAACGGGTGGGCTATAGCCTTGGGGTGTGGGGCTGGCCAAGTTCGTCCGCCGGACTCAGAATGGGGTGAAACTTTGCGAGCAGCTTCCGTGTGCCAAAAATAGGCCGTGGGGACAGCCGCACCCTAAAATAACCACCCGAAGGCTGGGGCGGCAAGTTCGTCCAGCGGAAAATGGCCAAAAAAACGGGTGGGCTATAGCCTTGGGGGGTGGGGCTGGCCAAGTTCATCTGCCGGACTCGGAATGGGACGAGACTTTGCGAGCGGCCTCCGTGTGCCAAAAACAGGCCGCGGTCACGGCCGCAATAAAAAATGACAGCCCGAAGTTCGGGGCGCCAAGTTCGTCCAGCGGAAAGGCCACAAAAACGGCTAGGCTATAGCCTTGGGGGGTGGGGCTGGCCAAGTTCGTCCGCCGGACTCGGAATGGGACGAGACTTTGCGAGCGGTCTCCGTGTGACAAAAATAGGCCGCGGGCACAGCCGCGCCAAAAAAAAAACCGCCCAAAGGACGGGGCACCAAGTTCGTCCAGCGGAAAAAGGCCACAAAAACGGGTGGGCTATAATCTTGGGGGGTGGGGCTGGCCAAGTTCTTCCGCCGGACTCGGAATGGGGCGAGACTTTGCGAGCGGCCTCCGTGTGCCAAAAATAGGACGCGGGCACAGCCGCTCCCAACAATAACCGCCCGAAGACCGTGGCGCCAAGTTCGTCCCGCGGAAAAAGGACACAAAAACGGGTGGGCTATAGCGTTGGGGGGTGGGGCTGGCCAAGTTCGTCCGCCGGACTCAGAATGGGGCGAGACTTTGCGAGCGGCCTCCCTGTGCCACAAATAGGCCGCGGGCACAGCCGCGCCCAAAAATAACCGCCCGAAGGCTGGGGCGCCAAGTTCGTCCAGCGGAAAATGGCCACAAAAACGGGTGGGCTATAGCCTTGGGGGGTGGGGTTGGCCACGTTCGTCCAGCGGAAAAAGGCCACAAAACGGGTGGGCTATAGCCTTGGCGGGTGGCGCTGGCCAAGTTCCTCCGCCGGACTCGGAATGGGGTGAGACTTTGCGAGCGGCCTCCGTGTACAAAAAATAGGCCGCTGGCACAGCCGCTCCCAAGAATAACCATCCGAAGACCGTGGCGCCAAGTTCGTCCCGCGGAAAAAGGACACAAAAACAGGTGGGCTATAGACTTGGGGGGTGGGGCTGGCCAAGTTCGTCCGCCGGACTCAGAATGGGGTGAGACTTTGCGAGCGGCTTCCGTGTACCAAAAATAGGCCGCGGGGAAAGCCGTACCCTAAAATAATCACCCGAAGGCCGGAGCGCCAAGTTCGTCCAGCGGAAAAAGGCCACAAAAACGGGTGGGCTATAGCCTTGGGGGGTGGCGCTGGCCAAGTTCCTCCGCCGGACTCGGAATGGGGCGAGACTTTGCGAGCGACCTCCGTGTGCCAGAAATAGGCTGCGGGCACAGCCGCTCCCAACAATAACCGCCCGAAGACCGTGGCGCCAAGTTCGTCCCGCGCAAAAAGGACACAAAAACGGGTGGGCTATAGCCTTGGGGGGTGGGGCTGGCCAAGTTCGTCCGCCGGACTCAAAATGGGGTGAGACTTTGCGAGCGGCTTCCGTGTGCCAAAAATAGGCCGTGGGGACAGCCGCACCCTAAAATAACCACCCGAAGGCCGGGGCACCAAGTTCGTCCAGCGGAAAAAGGCCACAAAAACGGGTGGGGTATAGCCTGGGGGGGGCTGGCCAAGTTTGTCCGCCGGACTCGGAATGGGGCGAGACTTTGCGAGCGGCCTCCGTGTGCCAAAAATAGGCCGCGGGCACGGCCGCAATAAAAAATGACAGCCCGAAGTTCGGGGCGCCAAGTTCGTTCAGCGGAAAAAGGCCACAAAAACGGCTAGGCTTTAGCCTTGGGGGGTGGGGCTCGCCAAGTTCGTCCGCCGGACTCGGAATGGGACGAGACTTTTCGAGCGGTCTCCGTGTGCCAAAAATAGGCCGCGGGCACAGCCGCGCCCAAAAATAACCGCTCGAAGGCTCGGGCGCCAAGTTCGTCAAGCGGAAAATGGCGACAAAAACGGGTGGGCTATAGCCTTGGGGGGTGGGGCTGGCCAAGTTCATCCGCCGGACTCGGAATGGGACGAGACTTTGTGATCGGCCTCCCTGTGCCAGAAATAGGCCGCGGGCACAGCCGCGCCCAAAAATAACCGCCCGAAGGCTGGGGCGCCAAGTTCGTCCAGCGGAAAATGGCCAAAAAAATGGGTGGGCTATAGCCTTGGGGGGTGGGGTTGGCCAATTTCATCCAGCGGAAAAAGGCCACAAAAACGAGTGGGCTCGGGTGGGCTATGGGCGGTGGCGCTGGCCAAGTTCCTCCGCCGGACTCGGAATGGGGCGAGACTTTGCGAGTGGCCTCCGTGTACCAAAAATAGGCCGCGGGCACAACCGCTCCCAACAATAACCACCCGAAGACCGTGGCGCCAAGTTCATCCCGCGGAAAAAGGACACAAAAACGGGTGGGCTATAGCCTTGGGGGGTGGGGCTGGCCAAGTTCGTCCGCCGGACTCAGAATGGGGTGAGACTTTGCGAGCGGCTTCCGTGTGCCAAAAATAGGCCGCGGGGACAGCCGCACCCTAAAATAACCACCCGAAGGCCGGGGAGCCAAGTTCGTCCAGCGGAAAAGGGCCACAAAAACGGGTGGGTTATAGCCTTGGGGGGTGGCGCTGGCCAAGTTCCTCCGCCGGACTCGGAATGGGGCGAGACTTTGCGAGCGACCTCCGTGTGCCAGAAATAGGCCGCGGGCACAGCCGCTCCCAACAATAACCGCCCGAAGACCGTGGCACCAAGTTCGTCCCGCGCAAAAAGGACACAAAAACGGGTGGGCTACAGCCTTGGGGAGTGGGGCTGGCCAAGTTCGTTCGCCGGACTCAAAATGGGGTGAGACTTTGCGAGAGGCTTCCGTGTGCCAAAAATAGGCCGCGGGGACAGCCGCACCCTAAAATAACCACCCGAAGGCCGGGGCGCCAAGTTCGTCCAGCGGAATAAGGCCACAAAAACGGGTGGGGTATAGCCTGGGGGGGGCTGGCCAAGTTTGTCCGCCGGACTCGGAATGGGGCGAGACTTTGCGAGCGGCCTCCGTGTGCCAAAAATAGGCCGCGGGCACAACCGCTCCCAACAATAACCACCTGAAGACCGTGGCGCCAAGTTCATCCCGCGGAAAAAGGACACAAAAACGGGTGGGCTATAGTGTTGGGGGGTGGGGCTGGCCAAGTTCGTCTGCCGGACTCAGAATGGAGTGAGACTTTGCGAGCGGCTTCCGTGTGCCAAAAATAGGCCGCGGGGACAGCCGAACCCTAAAATAACCACCCGAAGGCCGGGGCGCCAAGTTCGTCCAGTGGAAAAAGGCCACAAAAACGGGTGGGCTATAGCCTTGGGGGGTGGGGCTGGCCAAGTTCGTCCGCCGGACTCAGAATGGGGTGAGACTTTGCGAGCGGCTTCCGTGTGCCAAAAATAGGCCGCGGGGAAAGCCGCACCCTAAAATAATCACCCGAAGGCCGGGGAGCCAAGTTCGTCCAGCGGAAAAGGGCCACAAAAACGGGTGGGTTATAGCCTTGGGGGGTGGCGCTGGCCAAGTTCCTCCGCCGGACTCGGAATGGGGCGAGACTTTGCGAGCGACCTCCGTGTGCCAGAAATAGGCCGCGGGCACAGCCGCTCCCAACAATAACCGCCCGAAGACCGTGGCACCAAGTTCGTCCCGCGCAAAAAGGACACAAAAACGGGTGGGCTACAGCCTTGGGGGGTGGGGCTGGCCAAGTTCGTCCGCCGGACTCAAAATGGGGTGAGACTTTGCGAGAGGCTTCCGTGTGCCAAAAATAGGCCGCGGGGACAGCCGCACCCTAAAATAACCACCCGAAGGCCGGGGCGCCAAGTTCGTCCAGCGGAATAAGGCCACAAAAACGGGTGGGGTATAGCCTGGGGGGGGGCTGGCCAAGTTTGTCCGCCGGACTCGGAATGGGGCGAGACTTTGCGAGCGGCCTCCGTGTGCCAAAAATAGGCCGCGGGCACGGCCGCAATAAAAAATGACAGCCCGAAGTTCGGTGCGCCAACTTCGTTCCGCGGAAAAAGGCCACACAAACGGCGAGGCTTTAGCCTTGGCGGGTGGGGCTGGCCAAGTTTGTCCGCCGGACTCGGAATGGGATGAGACTTTGCGAGCGGTCTCCGTGTGCCAAAAATAGGCCGCAGGTACAGCCGCGCCCAAAAATAACTGCCCGAAGGACGGGGCACCAAGTTCGTCCAGCGGAAAAAGGCCACAAAAACGGGTGGGCAATAACCTTGGGGGGTGGGACTGGCCATGTTCGTCAGCCGGACTCGGAATGGGGCGAGACTTTACGAGCAGCCTCCGTGTGCCAAAAATAGACCCCGGGCACAGCCGCGCCCAAAAATAACCGCCCGAAGGCTCGGGCGCCAAGTTCGTCTAGCGGAAAATAGCGACAAAAACGGGTGGGCTATAGCCTTGGGGGGTGGGGCTGGCCAAGTTCATCCGCCGGATTCGGAATAGGACTAGACTTTGTGAGCGGCCTCCCTGTGATAGAAATAGGCCGCGGGCACAGCCGCGCCCAAAAATAACCGCCCGAAGGCTGGGGCGCCAAGTTCGTCCAGCGGAAAATGGCCACAAAAACGGGTGGGCTATAGCCTTGGGGGGTGGGGTTGGCCAAGTTCATCCAGCGGAAAAAGGCCACAAAACGAGTGGGCTACAGCCTTGGGCGGTGGCGCTGGCCAAGTTCCTCCGCCGGACACGGAATGGGGCGAGACTTTGCGAGTGGCCTCCGTGTACCAAAAATAGGCCGCGGGCACAGCCGCTCCCAACAATAACCATCCGAAGACCGTGGCGCCAAGTTCATCCCGCGGAAAAAGGGCACAAAAACAGGTGGGCTATAGCCTTGGGGGGTGGGGCTGGCCAAGTTCGTCCGTCGGACTCAGAATGGGGTGAGACTTTGCGAGCGGCTTCCGTGTGCCAAAAATAGGCCGCGGGGACAGCCGCACCCTAAAATAACCACCCGAAGGCCGGGGCGCCAAGTTCGTCCAGTGGAAAAAGGCCACAAAAACGGGTGGGCTATAGCCTTGGGGGGGGGGGGCTGGCCAAGTTCGTCCGCCGGACTCGGAATGGGGCGAGACTTTGCGAGCAGCCTCCGTGTGCCAAAAATACGCCGCGGGCATGGCCGGAATAAAAAATAACAGCCCCAAGTTCGGGGCGCCAAGTTCGTCCAGCGGAAATAGGCCACAAAAACGGCTAGGCTATAGCCTTGGTGGGTGGGGCTGCCCAAGTTCGTCCGCCGGACTCGGAATGGGACGAGACTTTGCGAGCGGTCTCCGTGTGCCAAAAATAGGCCGCGGTCACAGCCGCGCCTAAAAATAACCACCCGAAGGACGGGGCACCATGTTCGTCCAGCGGAAAAAGGCCACAAAAACGGGTGGGCAATAACCTTGGGGGGTGGGGCTGGCCAAGTTCGTCCGCCGGACTCGGAATGGGGCGAGACTTTGCGAGCGGCCTCCGTGTGCCATAAATAGGCCCCGGGCACAGCCACGCCCAAAAATAACGGCCCGAAGGCTGGGCGCCAAGTTCGTCCAGCGGAAAAAGACCACAAAAACGGGTGGGCTATAATCTTGGGGGGTGGGGCTGGCCAAGTTCGTCCGCCGGACTCAGAATGGGGTGAGACTTTGCGAGCGGCCTCCGTGTGCCAAACATAGGCCGCAGGCACAGCCGCGTATAAAAATAACCGCCCGAAGGCCGGGAAGCCAAGTTTCCCCAGCGGAAAAGGGCCACAAAAACGGGTGGGCTATAGACTTGGGGGGTGGGGATGGCCAACTTCGTCCGCCGGACTCGGAATGGCGCGAGACTTTGCGAGGGCCCTCCGTGTGAACAAAATAGGCCGCAGGCACAACCGAGCCCAAAAATAACCGCCCGAAGGCCGGGGAGCCATGTCTGTCCAGCGGAAAAAGGCCACAAAAACGGGTGGGCTATAGCCTTGGGGGGTGGGGCTGGCCAACTTCGTCCGCCGGACTCGGAATGGGGTGAGACTTTGTGAGCGGCCTACGTGTACCAAAAATAGGGCGTGGACACAGCCGCTCCCAACAATAACCACCCGAAGACCGTGGCGCCAAGTTCATCCCGCGCAAAAAGGACACAAAAACGGGTGGGCTACAGCCTTGGGGGGTGGGGCTGGCCAAGTTCGTCCGCCGGACTCAAAATGGGGTGAGACTTTGCGAGAGGCTTCCGTGTGCGAAAAATAGGCCGCGGGGACAGCCGCACCCTAAAATAACCACCCGAAGGCCGGGGCGCCAAGTTCGTCCAGCGGAATAAGGCCACAAAAACGGGTGGGGTATAGCCTGGGGGGTGGCGCTGGCCAAGTTCCTCCGCCGGACTCGGAATGGGGCGAGACTTTGCGAGCGACCTCCGTGTGCCAGAAATAGGCCGCGGGCACAGCCGCTCCCAACAATAACCGCCCAAAGACCGTGGCACCAAGTTCGTCCCGCGCAAAAAGGACACAAAAACGGGTGGGCTACAGCCTTGGGGGGTGGGGCTGGCCAAGTTCGTCCGCCGGACTCAAAATGGGGTGAGACTTTGCGAGAGGCTTCCGTGTGCCAAAAATAGGCCGCGGGGACAGCCGCACCCTAAAATAACCACCCGAAGGCCGGGGCGCCAAGTTCGTCCAGCGGAATAAGGCCACAAAAACGGGTGGGGTATAGCCTGGGGGGGGGGGCTGGCCAAGTTTGTCCGCCGGACTCGGAATGGGGCGAGACTTTGCGAGCGGCCTCCGTGTGCCAAAAATAGGCCGCGGGTACGGCCGCAATAAAAAATGACAGCCCGAAGTTCGGGGCGCCAAATTCGTTCAGCGGAAAAAGGCCACAAAAACGGCTAGGCTTTAGCCTTGGCGGGTGGGGCTGGCCAAGTTCTTCCGCCGGACTCGGAATGGGACGAGACTTTGCGAGCGGTCTCCGTGTGCCAAAAATAGGCCGCAGGTACAGCCGCGCCCAAAAATAACTGCCCGAAGGACGGGGCACCAAGTTCGTCCAGCGGAAAAAGGCCACAAAAACGGGTGGGCAATAACCTTGGGGGGTGGGACTGGCCATGTTCGTCAGCCGGACTCGGAATGGGGCGAGACTTTACGAGCAGCCTCCGTGTGCCAAAAATAGACCCCGGGCACAGCCGCGCCCAAAAATAACCGCCCGAAGGCTCGGGCGCCAAGTTCGTCTAGCGGAAAATAGCGACAAAAACGGGTGGGCTATAGCCTTGGGGGGTGGGGCTGGCCAAGTTCATCCGCCGGATTCGGAATGGGACTAGACTTTGTGAGCGGCCTCCCTGTGATAGAAATAGGCCGCGGGCACAGCCGCGCCCAAAAATAACCGCCCGAAGGCTGGGGCGCCAAGTTCGTCCAGCGGAAAATGGCCACAAAAACGGGTGGGCTATAGCCTTGGGGGGTGGGGTTGGCCAAGTTCATCCAGCGGAAAAAGGCCACAAAACGAGTGGGCTACAGCCTTGGGCGGTGGCGCTGGCCAAGTTCCTCCGCCGGACACGGAATGGGGCGAGACTTTGCGAGTGGCCTCCGTGTACCAAAAATAGGCCGCGGGCACAGCCGCTCCCAACAATAACCAACCGAAGACCGTGGCGCCAAGGTCCTCACGAGGACAAAGGCCACAAAAACAGGTGGGCTATAGCCTTGGGGGGTGGGGCTGGCCAAGTTCGTCCGTCGGACTCAGAATGGGGTGAGACTTTGCGAGCGGCTTCCGTGTGCCAAAAATAGGCCGCGGGGACAGCCGCACCCTAAAATAACCACCCGAAGGCCGGGGCGCCAAGTTCGTCCAGTGGAAAAAGGCCACAAAAACGGGTGGGCTATAGCCTTGGGGGGGGGGGGCTGGCCAAGTTCGTCCGCCGGACTCGGAATGGGGCGAGACTTTGCGAGCAGCCTCCGTGTTCCAAAAATACGCCGCGGGCATGGCCGGAATAAAAAATAACAGCCCCAAGTTCGGGGCGCCAAGTTCGTCCAGCGGAAATAGGCCACAAAAACGGCTAGGCTATAGCCTTGGCGGGTGGGGCTGCCCAAGTTCGTCCGCCGGACTCGGAATGGGACGAGACTTTGCGAGCGGTCTCCGTGTGCCAAAAATAGGCCGCGGTCACAGCCGCGCCTAAAAATAACCACCCAAAGGACGGGGCACCATGTTCGTCCAGCGGAAAAAGGCCACAAAAACGGGTGGGCAATAACCTTGGGGGGTGGGGCTGGCCAAGTTCGTCCGCCGGACTCGGAATGGGGCGAGACTTTGCGAGCGGCCTCCGTGTGCCATAAATAGGCCCCGGGCACAGCCACGCCCAAAAATAACGGCCCGAAGGCTGGGCGCCAAGTTCGTCCAGCGGAAAAAGGCCACAAAAACGGGTGGGCTATAATCTTTGGGGGTGGGGCTGGCCAAGTTCGTCCGCCGGACTCAGAATGGGGTGAGACTTTGCGAGCGGCCTCCGTGTGCCAAACATAGGCCGCAGGCACAGCCGCGTATAAAAATAACCGCCCGAAGGCCGGGAAGCCAAGTTTCCCCAGCGGAAAAGGGCCACAAAAACGGGTGGGCTATAGACTTGGGGGGTGGGGATGGCCAACTTCGTCCGCCGGACTCGGAATGGCGCGAGACTTTGCGAGGGCCCTCCGTGTGAACAAAATAGGCCACGGGCACAACCGAGCCCAAAAATAACCGCCCGAAGGCCGGGGAGCCATGTCTGTCCAGCGGAAAAAGGCCACAAAAACGGGTGGGCTATAGCCTTGGGGGGTGGGGCTGGCCCACTTCGTCCGCCGGACTCGGAATGGGGTGAGACTTTGTGAGCGGCCTACGTGTACCAAAAATAGGGCGTGGGCACAGCGGCTCCCAACAATAACCACCCGAAGACCGTGGCGCCAAATTCATCCCGCGGAAAAAGGACACAAAAACGGGTGGGCTATAGCCTTGGGGGGTGGCGCTGGCCAAGTTCGTCCACCGGACTCAGAATGGGGTGAGACTTTGCGAGCGGCTTCCGTGTGCCAAAAATAGGCCGTGGACACAGCCGCGCCCAAAAATAACCGCCCGAAGGACGGGGCGCCAAGTTCGTCCAGCGGAAAAAGGCCACAAAAACGGGTGGGCTATAGCCTTGGGGGGTGCGGCTGGCCAAGTTCGTCCGCCGGACTCGGAATGGGACGAACTTTGCAAACGGCCTCCCTATGCCAGAAATAGGCTACGGGCACAGCCGCACCCGAAAATAACTGCCCGAAGGCCGGGGCGCCAAGTTCGTCCAGCGGAAAATTGGCCAAAAAACGGGTGTGCTATAGCCTTGGTCGGAGGGGCTGGCCAACTTCGTCCGCCGGACTCGGAATGGGGCGAGACTTTGCGAGCGGCCTCCACGTGCCAAAAATAGGCCGCGGGCACAGCCGCGCCCAAAAATAACCACCAGAAGGCCGGGGCGCCAAGTTCGTCCAGCGGAAAAATGGCCAAAAAACGGGTGGGCTATAGCCTTGGGGGGAGGGGCTGGCCAACTTCGTCCGCCGGACTCGGAATGGGGCGAGACTTTGCGAGCGGCCTCCGCGTGCCAAAAATAGGCCGCGGGCACAGCCGCGCCCAAAAATAACCACCAGAAGGCCGGGGCGCCAAGTTCGTCCAGCGGAAAAATGGCCAAAAAACGGGTGGGCTATAGCCTTGGGGGGAGGGGCTGGCCAACTTCGTCCGCAGGACTCAGAATGGGGTGAGACTTTGCGAGCAGCCTCCGTGTGCCAAAAATGGTCCGCGGTCACAGCCGCGTATAAAAATAACCGCCCGAAGGCTGGGGAGCCAAGTTTCTCCAGCGGAAAAGGGCCATAAAAATGGGTGGGCTATAGCCTTGGGGCGTGGGGCTGGCCAACTTCGTCCGGCGGGCTCGGAATGGGGCGAGACTTTGCGAGCGGCCTCCGTGTACCAAAAATAGTCCGCGGGCACAGCCGCGCCCAAAAATAACCGCCCGAAGGCCAGGGCGCCAAGTTCGTCCAGTGGAAAAAGTCCACAAAAACGGGTGGGCTATAGCCTTGGGGGGTGCGGCTGGCCAAGTTCGTCCGCCGGACTCGGAATGGGACGAACTTTGCAAACGGCCTCTCTATGCCAGAAATAGGCTACGGGCACAGCCGCACCCGAAAATAACTGCCCGAAGGCCGGGGCGCCAAGTTCGTCCAGCGGAAAATTGGCCAAAAAACGGGTGTGCTATAGCCTTGGGGGGAGGGGCTGGCCAACTTCGTCCGCCGGACTCGGAATGGGGCGAGACTTTGCGAGCGGCCTCCGCGTGCCAAAAATAGGCCGCGGGCACAGCCGCGCCCAAAAATAACCACCAGAAGGCCGGGGCGCCAAGTTCGCCCAGCGGAAAAATGGCCAAAAAACGGGTGGGCTATAGCCTTGGGGGGAGGGGCTGGCCAACTTCGTCCGCAGGACTCAGAATGGGGTGAGACTTTGCGAGCAGCCTCCGTGTGCCAAAAATGGTCCGCGGTCACAGCCGCGTATAAAAATAACCGCCCGAAGGCTGGGGAGCCAAGTTTCTCCAGCGGAAAAGGGCCATAAAAATGGGTGGGCTATAGCCTTGGGGCGTGGGGCTGGCCAACTTCGTCCGGCGGGCTCGGAATGGGGCGAGACTTTGCGAGCGGCCTCCGTGTACCAAAAATAGTCCGCGGGCACAGCCGCGCCCAAAAATAACCGCCCGAAGGCCAGGGCGCCAAGTTCGTCCAGTGGAAAAAGTCCACAAAAACGGGTGGGCTATAGCCTTGGGGGGTGCGGCTGGCCAAGTTCGTCCGCCGGACTCGGAATGGGACGAACTTTGCAAACGGCCAATCTATGCCAGAAATAGGCTACGGGCACAGCCGCACCCGAAAATAACTGCCCGAAGGCCGGGGCGCCAAGTTCGTCCAGCGGAAAATTGGCCAAAAAACGGGTGTGCTATAGCCTTGGTCGGAGGGGCTGGCCAACTTCGTCCGCCGGACTCGGAATGGGGCGAGACTTTGCGAGCGGCCTCCACGTGCCAAAAATAGGCCTCGGGCACAGCCGCGCCCAAAAATAACCACCCGAAGGCCGGGGCGCCAAGTTCGTCCAGCGGAAAAATGGCCAAAAAACGGGTGGGCTATAGCCTTGGGGGGAGGGGCTGGCCAACTTCGTCCGCCGGACTCGGAATGGGGCGAGACTTTGCGAGCGGCCTCCGTGACCCAAAAATAACCACCCGAAGGCCGGGGCGCCAAGTTTTCCCAGCGGAAAAATGGCCAAAAAACGGGTGGGCTATAGCCTTGGGGGGAGGGGCTGGCCAACTTCGTCCGCCGGACTCGGAATGGGGCGAGACTTTGCGAGCGGCCTCCACGTGCCAAAAATAGGCCACGGGCACAGCCGCGCCAAAAAATAACCGCCCGAAGGCCGGGGCGCCAAGTTCGTCCAGCGGAAAAATGGCCAAAAAACGGGTGTGCTATAGCCTTGGGGGGAGGGGCTGGCCAACTTCGTCCGCCGGACTCGGAATGGGGCGAGACTTTGCGAGCGGCCTCCACGTGCCAAAAATAGGCCGCGGGCACAGCCGCGCCCAAAAATAACCACCAGAAGGCCGGGGCGCCAAGTTCGTCCAGCGGAAAAATGGCCAAAAAACGGGTGGGCTATAGCCTTGGGGGGAGGGGCTGGCCAACTTCGTCCGCCGGACTCGGAATGGGGCGAGACTTTGCGAGCGGCCTCCGCGTGCCAAAAATAGGCCGCGGGCACAGCCGCACCCAAAAATAACCACCCGAAGGCCGGGGCGCCAAGTTCGCCCAGCGGAAAAATGGCCAAAAAACGGGTGGGCTATAGCCTTGGGGGGAGGGGCTGGCCAACTTCGTCCGCCGGACTCGGAATGGGGCGAGACTTTGCGAATGGCCTCCAGGTGCCAAAAATAGGCCGCGGGCACAGCCGCGTCCAAAAATAAGCCCCCGAAGGTCGGCGCGCCCAAACCCCCAGGGAAAAAATGGCCAAAAAACGGGTGGGCTATAGCCTTGGGGGGAGGGGCTGGCCCACTTCGTCCGCCGGCCTCGGAATGGGGCGAGACTTTGCGAGCAGGCTCCGCGTGCCAAAATTAGGCCACGGCACAGCCGTACCGAAAAATAACCCCCCGAAGGTCGGCGCGCCCAAGCCCCCCAGCGGAAAAATGGCCAAAAAACGGGTGGGCTATAGCCTTGGGGGGAGGGGCTGGCCAACTTCGTTCGCCGGACTCGGAATGGGGCGAGACTTTGCGAGCGGCCTCCACGTGCCAAAAATAGGCCACGGGCACAGCCGCGCCAAAAAATAACCGCCCGAAGGCCGGGGCGCCAAGTTCGTCCAGCGCAAAAATGGCCAAAAAACGGGTGTGCTATAGCCTTGGGGGGAGGGGCTGGCCAACTTCGTCCGCCGGACTCGGAATGGGGCGAGACTTTGCGAGCGGCCGCCATGTGCCAAAAATAGGCCGCGGGCACAGCCGCGTCCAAAAAAAACCGCCCGAAGGCCGGGGCGCCAAGTTCGTCCAGCGGAAAAATGGCCAAAAAACGGGTGTGCTATAGCCTTGGTGGGAGGGGCTGGCCAACTTCATCCGCCGGACTCGGAATGGGGCGAGACTTTGCGAATGGCCTCCGATTACCAAAAATAGGCCGCGGGTGCAGCCGCGTCCA
>JAUJEF010000351.1:0-98000 GCA_030444885.1 Citrus sp. QX-2021 | reverse complement strand
AAATAGGCCGCGGGCACAGCCGCGCCCAAAAATACCCACCCGAAGGCCGGGGCGCCAAGTTCCTCCAGCGGAAAATGGCAACAAAAACGGGTGGGCTATAGCCTTGGGGGGTGGGGCTGGCCAACTTCGTCCGCCTGACTCGGAATGCCGCGAGGCTTTGCGAGGGGCCTCCGTGTGCCAAAAATAGGCCGCGGGCAAAGCCGCCGTTCAAAAATAACCGGTCGAAGGCCGCGGCGCCAAGTTCGACCAGCGGAAAAAGGCCACAAAAACGGGCGGGCTATGGCCTTGGGGGGTGGGGCTGGCCCACTTCGTCCGCCGGACTCGGAATGCGGCGAGACTTTGCAAGGGGCCTCCGTGTGCCAAAAATAGGCCGCGGGCAAAGCCGCCGTTCAAAAATAACCGGTCGGGTCAGCGCGGCGCCAAGTTCGACCAGCGGAAAAAGGCCACAAAAACGGGCGGGCTATGGCCTTGGGGGGTGGGGCTGGCCCACTTCGTCCGCCGGACTCGGAATGCGGCGAGACTTTGCAAGGGGCCTCCGTGTGCCAAAAATAGGCCGCGGCCAAAGCCGCGCCGAAACAAAACCGCCCGCAGCCCGCGGCGCCAAGTTCGTCCAGTGGAAAAAGGCCACAAAAACGGGTGGGCTATAGCCTCGGGGGGTGGGGCTGGCCAACTTCGTCCGCCGGACTCGGAATGTCGTGAGACTTTGCGAGGGGCCTCCGTGTGCCAAAAATAGGCCGCGGCCAAAGCCGCGCCAAAAAATAACTGCCCAAAGGCCGGGACGCCAAGTTCGTCCAGCGGAAAAAGGCCACAAAAACGGGTGGGCTATAGTTTTGGGGGGTGGGGCGGGCCAACTTCGTCCGGCGAACTTGGAATGCCGCGAGACTTTGCGAGGGGCCTCCGTGTGCAAAAAATAGGAAGCGGGCAAAGCCGCGCCCAAAAATAACCACCCGGCAGGCCGGCGCCAAGTTCGTCCAGCGGAAAAAGGTCACAAAAACGGGTGGGCTATAGCCTTGGGGAGTGGGAATGGACAACTTCGTCCGCCGGACTCGGAATGCCGCGAGGCTTTGCGAGCGGCCTCCGTGTGCCAAAAATAGGCCGTGGTCAAAGCCGCGCCCAAAAATAACCTCCCGAAGGCCGCGGCGCCAAGTTCGTCCAGCGGAAAAAGGCTACAAAAACGGGTGGGCTATAGCCTTGGGGGGTGGGGCTGGCCAACATCGTCCGCCGGACTCGGAATGCCGCGAGACTTTGCGAGGGGCCTCCATGTTCAAAAAATAGGCTGCGGGCAATGCCGCTCCCAAAAATAAACACCCGAAGGCCGGGGCGCCAAGTTCGTCCGGCGGAAAATTGGCCAAAAAACGGGTGGGCTATAGCCTCGGGGGGAGGGGCTGGCGAACATCGTCCGCCTGACTCGGAATGCCGTGAGACTTTGCGAGGGGCCTCCATGTTCCAAAAATAGGCTGCGGGCAATGCCGCTCCCAAAAATAACCACCCGAAGGCCGGGGCGCCAAGTTCGTCCGGCGGAAAAAGGCCACAAAAAGGGGTGGGCTATAGCCTTGGGGGGTGGTGCTGGCCGACTTCGTCCGCCGGACTCGGAATGCCGCGAGACTTTACGAGGGGCCTCCGTGTGCCAAAAATAGGCCGCGCCCAAAGCTGCGCCCAAAAATAGCCGCCCGAAGGCAGCGGCGCCAAGTTCGTCCAGCGGAAAAAGGCCACAAAAACGGGTGGGCTATAGCCTTGGGTGGTGGGGCTGGCCAACTTCGTCCGCCTGACTCGGAATGCCGCGAGGCTTTGCGAGGGGCCTCCGTGTGCCAAAAATAGGCCGCGGGCAAAGCCGCCCTTCAAAAATAACCGGTCGAAGGCCGCGGCGCCAAGTTCGACCAGCGGAAAAAGGCCACAAAAACGGGCGGGCTATGGCCTTGGGGGGTGGGGCTGGCCCACTTCGTCCGCCGGACTCGGAATGCGGCGAGACTTTACAAGGGGCCTCCGTGTGCCAAAAATAGGCCGCGGGCACAGCCGCGCCCAAAAGTACCCGCCCGAAGGCCGGGGCGCCAAGTTCCTCCAGCGGAAAATGGCCACAAAAACGGGTGGGCTATAGCCTTGGGGAGTGGAAAAGGACAACTTCGTCCGCCGGACTCGGAATGCCGCGAGACTTTGCGAGCGGCCTCCGTGTGCCAAAAATAGGCCGTGGTCAAAGTCGCGCCCAAAAATAACCTCCCGAAGGCCGCGGCGCCAAGTTCGTCCAGCGGAAAAAGGCTACAAAAACGGGTGGGCTATAACCTTGGGGGGTGGGGCTGGCCAACATCGTCCGCCGGACTCGGAATGCCGCGAGACTTTGCGAGGGGCCTCCATGTTCAAAAAATAGGCTGCGGGCAATGCCGCTCCCAAAAATAACCACCCGAAGGCCGGGGCGCCAAGTTCGTCCGGCGGAAAAAGGCCACAAAAACGGGTGGGCTATAGCCTTGGGGGGTGGTGCTGGCCAACTTCGTCCGCCGGACTCGGAATACCGCGAGACTTTGCGAGGGGCCTCCGTGTGTCAAAAATAGGCCGCGGCCATAGCCGCGCCAAAAAATAACCGCCCGAAGGCCGCGGCGCCAAGTTCGTCCAGTGGAAAAAGGCCACAAAAACGGGTGGGCTATAGCCTCGGGGGGTGGGGATGGCCAACTTCGTCCGCCGGACTCGGAATGCCGCGAGACTTTACGAGGGGCCTCCATGTGCTAAAAATAGGCCGCGGGCGAAGCCGCGCCCAAAAATAACTGCCCGAAGGCCGGGGCGACAAGTTCGTCCAGCGGAAAAAGACCACAAAAATGGGTGGGCTATAGCCTTGGGGGGTGGGGCTGGCCAACTTCGTCCGCCGGACTCGGAAAGCCACGAGACTTTACGAGGGGCCTCCGTGTGCCAAAAATAGGCCGCGGGAGAAGCCACGCCCAAAAGTAACCGCCCAAAGGCCGCGGCGCCAAGTTCGTCCAGCGGAAAAAGGCCACAAAAACGGGTTGCCTATAGCCTTGGGGGGAGGGGCTGGCCAACTTCGTCCGCCGGACTATGAATGGGCCGAGACTTTGGGAGCGGCCTCCGTGTGCCAAAAATAGGCTACGGGCACAGCGCCGCCGAAAAATAACCGACCGGTTGGCATGCGGCGCCAAGTTCGTCCAGCGGAAAAAGGCCACAAAAACGGGTTGGCAATATCCTTGGGGGGTGGGGCTGGCCAACATCGTCCGCCGGACTCGGAATGCCGTGAGACTTTGCGAGGGTCCTCCGTGTGCCAAAAATAGGCCGCGACCAAAGCCGCGCCCAAAAATAACCGCCCAAAGGCCGGGGCGCCAAGTTCGTCCAGCGGAAAAAGGCCACAAAAACGGGTTGGCTATAGCCTTGGGGGGTGGGGCTGGCCAACTTCGTCAGCCGGACTCGGAATGGCGCGAGACTTTGCGAGGCGTCTCTGTGTGCCAAAAATAGGCCGCGGGCACAGCCGCGCCGAAAAATACCCGCCCGAAGGCCGGGGCGCCAAGTTCGTCCAGCGGAAAAAGGCCACAAAAACGGGTTGGCCATAGCCTTGGGGGGTGGGGCTGGCCCACTTCGTCAGCCAGACTCGGAATGGCGCGAGACTTTGCGAGGCGTCTCCGTGTGCCAAAAATAGGCCGCGGTCACAGCCGTGCCGAAAAATACCCGCCCGAAGGCCGGGGCGCCAAGTTCGTCCAGCGGAAAAAGGCCACAAAAACGGGTGGGCTATAGCCTTAGGTGGTGGGTTGGCCAACATCGTCCGCCGGACTCGGAATGCCGCGAGGCTTTGCGAGGGGCCTCCGTGTGCCAAAAATAGGCCGCGGGAAAAGCCGCGCCCAAAAATAAACGGTCGAAGGCCGCGCCGCCAAGTTCGTACAGCGGAAAAAGGCCACAAAAACGGGCGGGCTATGGCCTTGGGGGGTGGGGCTGGCCCACTTCGTCCGCCGGACTCGGAATGCGGCGAGACTTTGCAAGGGGCCTCCGTGTGCCAAAAATAGGCCGCGGGCACAGCCGCGCCCAAAAATACCCGCCCGAAGGCCGGGGCGCCAAGTTCCTCCAGCGGAAAATGGCCACAAAAACGGGTGGGCTATAGCCTTGGGGAGTGGAAAAGGACAACTTCGTCCGCCGGACTCGGAATGCCGCGAGACTTTGCGAGCGGCCTCCGTGTGCCAAAACTAGGCCGTGGTCAAAGCCGCGCCCAAAAATAACCTCCCGAAGGCCGCGGCGCCAAGTTCGTCCAGCGGAAAAAGGCTACAAAAACGGGTGGGCTATAGCCTTGGGGGGTGGGGCTGGCCAACATCGTCCGCCGGACTCGGAATGCCGCGAGACTTTGCGAGGGGCCTCCATGTTCAAAAAATAGGCTGCGGGCAATGCCGCTCCCAAAAATAACCACCCGAAGGCCGGGGCGCCAAGTTCGTCCGGCGGAAAAAGGCCACAAAAACGGGTGGGCTATAGCCTTGGGGGGTGGTGCTGGCCAACTTCGTCCGCCGGACTCGGAATACCGCGAGACTTTGCGAGGGGCCTCCGTGTGCCAAAAATAGGCCGCGGCCATAGCCGCGCCAAAAAATAACCGCCCGAAGGCCGCGGCGCCAAGTTCGTCCAGTGGAAAAAGGCCACAAAAACGGGTGGGCTATAGCCTCGGGGGGTGGGGATGGCCAACTTCGTCCGCCGGACTCGGAATGCCGCGAGACTTTACGAGGGGCCTCCGTGTGCCAAAAATAGGCCGCGGGCGAAGCCGCGCCAAAAATAACTGCCCGAAGGCCGGGGCGCCAAGTTCGTCCAGCGGAAAAAGGCCACAAAAATGGGTGGGCTATAGCCTTGGGGGGTGGGGCTGGCCAACTTCGTCCGCCGGACTCGGAAAGCCGCGAGACTTTGCGAGGGGCCTCCGTGTGCCAAAAATAGGCCGCGGGAGAAGCCACGCCCAAAAGTAACCGCCCGAAGGCCGCGGCGCCAAGTTCGTCCAGCGGAAAAAGGCCACAAAAACGGGTTGCCTATAGCCTTGGGGGGAGGGGCTGGCCAACTTCGTCCGCCGGACTATGAATGGGCCGAGACTTTGGGAGCGGCCTCCGTGTGCCAAAAATAGGCTACGGGCACAGCGCCGCCGAAAAATAACCGACCGGGAGGGCGCGGCGCCAAGTTCGTCCAGCGGAAAAAGGCCACAAAAACGGGTTGGCAATATCCTTGGGGGGTGGGGCTGGCCAACATCGTCCGCCGGACTCGGAATGCCGTGAGACTTTGCGAGGGGCCTCCGTGTGCCAAAAATAGGCCGCGACCAAAGCCGCGCCCAAAAATAACCGCCCAAAGGCCGGGGCGCCAAGTTCGTCCAGCGGAAAAAGGCCACAAAAACGGGTTGGCTATAGCCTTGGGGGGTGGGGCTGGCCAACTTCGTCAGCCGGACTCGGAATGGCGCGAGACTTTGCGAGGCGTCTCCGTGTGCCAAAAATAGGCCGCGGGCACAGCCGCGCCGAAAAATACCCGCCCGAAGGCCGGGGCGCCAAGTTCGTCCAGCGGAAAAAGGCCACAAAAATGGGTGGGCTATAGCCTTGGGGGGTGGGGCTGGCCAACTTCGTCCGCCGGACTCGGAAAGCCGCGAGACTTTGCGAGGGGCCTCCGTGTGCCAAAAATAGGCCGCGGGAGAAGCCACGCCCAAAAGTAACCGCCCGAAGGCCGCGGCACCAAGTTCGTCCAGCGGAAAAAGGCCACAAAAACGGGTTGCCTATAGCCTTGGGGGGAGGGGCTGGCCAACTTCGTCCGCCGGACTATGAATGGGCCGAGACTTTGGGAGCGGCCTCCGTGTGCCAAAAATAGGCTACGGGCACAGCGCCGCCGAAAAATAACCGACCGAAGGCCGCGGCGCCAAGTTCGTCCAGCGGAAAAAGGCCACAAAAACGGGTTGGCAATATCCTTGGGGGGTGGGGCTGGCCAACATCGTCCGCCGGACTCGGAATGCCGTGAGACTTTGCGAGGGGCCTCCGTGTGCCAAAAATAGGCCGCGACCAAAGCCGCGCCCAAAAATAACCGCCCAAAGGCCGGGGCGCCAAGTTCGTCCAGCGGAAAAAGGCCACAAAAACGGGTTGGCTATAGCCTTGGGGGGTGGGGCTGGCCAACTTCGTCAGCCGGACTCGGAATGGCGCGAGACTTTGCGAGGCGTCTCCGTGTGCCAAAAATAGGCCGCGGGCACAGCCGCGACGAAAAATACCCGCCCGAAGGCCGGGGCGCCAAGTTCGTCCAGCGGAAAAAGGCCACAAAAACGGGTTGGCTATAGCCTTGGGGGGTGGGGCTGGCCAACTTCGTCAGCCGGACTCGGAATGGCGCGAGACTTTGTGAGGCGTCTCCGTGTGCCAAAAATAGGCCGCGGTCAGAGCCGCGCCGAAAAATACCCGCCCGAAGGCCGGGGCGCCAAGTTCGTCCAGCCGAAAAAGGCCACAAAAACGGGTGGGCTATAGCCTTAGGTGGTGGGGCTGGCCAACATCGTCCGCCGGACTCGGAATGCCGCGAGGCTTTGCGAGGGGCCTCCGTGTGCCAAAAATAGGCCGCGGGAAAAGCCGCGCCCAAAAATAAACGGTCGAAGGCCGCGCCGCCAAGTTCGTACAGCGGAAAAAGGCCACAAAAACGGGCGGGCTATGGCCTTGGGGGGTGGGGCTGGCCCACTTCGTCCGCCGGACTCGGAATGCCGCGAGACTTTGCAAGGGGCCTCCGTGTGCCAAAAATAGGCCGCGGCCAAACCCGCACCCAAAAATAACCGGTCGAAGGCCGCGGCGCTGGTGTTCGTCCCAGCGGAAAAAGGCCACAAAAACGGGTTGGCAATATCCTTGGGGGGTGGGGCTGGCCAACATCGTCCGCCGGACTCGGAATGCCGCGAGACTTTGCGAGGGGCCTCCATGCGCCAAAAATAGGCTGCGGGCAACGCCGCGCCCAAAAATAACCACCCGAAGGCCGGGGCACCAAGTTCGTCCAGCGGAAAAAGGCCACAAAAACGGGTGGGCTATAGCCTTGGGGGGTGGGGCTGGCCCACTTCGTCCGCCGGACTCGGAATGCCGCGAGACTTTGTGAGGGGCATCCGTGTGCTAAAAATAGGCCACGGGCAAAGTCGCGACCAAAAATAACCGCCCGAAGGCCGCGGCGCCAAGTTCGTCCAGCGGAAAAAGGCCACAAAAACGGGTGGGCTATAGCCTTGGGGGGTGGGGCTGGCCCACTTCGTCCGCCGGACTCGGAATGCCGCGACACTTTACGAGGGGCCTCCGTGTGCCAAAAATCGGCCGCGGCCAAAGCCGCGCCCAAAAATAACCGCCCGAAGGCCGGGGCGCCAAGTTCGTCCAGCGGAAAAAGGCCACAAAAACGGGTTGCCTATAGCCTTGGGGGGTGGGGCTGGCCAACATCGTCCGCCGGACTCGAAATGGCGCGAGACTTTGCGAGGGGCTTCCATGTGCCAAAAATAGGCTGCGGACCACGCCGCGCCCAAAAATAACCACCCGAAGGCCGTGGCGCCAAGTTCGTCCAGCGGAAAAAGGCCAGAAAAACGGGTGGGCTATAGCCTGGGGGGTGGGGCTGGCCCACTTCGTCCGCCGGACTCGGAATGCCGCGAGACTTTGCGAGGGGCCTCCGTGTGCCAAAAATAGGTCGCGGACAAAGCCGCGCCCAAAAATAACCGGTCGAAGGCCGCGGCGCAAAGTTCGTACAGCGGAAAAAGGCCACAAAAACGGGCGGGCTATGGCCTTAGGGGGTGGGGCTGGCCCACTTCGTCCGCCGGACTCGGAATGCCGCGAGACTTTGCGAGGGGCTTCCATGTGCCAAAAATAGGCTGCGGGCCATGCCGCGCCCAAAAATAACCACCCGAAGGCCGCGGCGCCAAGTTCGTCCAGCGGAAAAAGGCCACAAAAACGGGTGGGCTATAGCCTGGGGGGTGGGGCTGGCCCACTTCGTCCGCCGGACTCGGAATGGGCCGAGACTTTGGGAGCGGCCTCCGCGTGCCAAAAATAGGCTACTGGCACAGCCACGCCGAAAAATAACCGACCGAAGGACGGGGCGCCATGTTCATCCAGCGGAAAAATGGCCAAAAAATGGGCGGGCTATAACCTTGGGGGGTGGGGCTGGCCAACTTCGTCCGCCGGACTCGGAATGCCGCGAAACTTTGCGAGGGGCCTCCGTGTGCCAAAAATAGGCCGCGGGCACAGCCGCTCCCAAAAATACCCGCCCGAAGGCCGGGGCGCCAAGTTCGTCCAGCGGAAAATGGCCACAAAAACGGGTGGGCTATAGCCTTGGGGGGTGGGGCTGGCCAACTTCGTCCGCCGGACTCGGAATGGCGCGACACTTTGCGAGGCGTCTCCGTGTGCCAAAAATAGGCCGCGGGCACAGCCGTGCCCAAAAATACCCGCCCGAAGGCCGGGGCGCCAAGTTCGTCCAGCGGAAAAAGGCCACAAAAACGGGTGGGCTATAGCCTTGGGGGGTGGGGCTGGCCAACTTCGTCCGCCGGACTCGGAATGGCGCAAGAGTTTGCGAGGCGCCTCCGTGTACCAGAAATAGGCCGCGGGCACAGCCGCGCCCAAAAATACCCGCCCAAAAGGCCGGGGCGCCAAGTTCGTCCAGCGGAAAGTGGCCACAAAAACGGGTGGGCTATAGCCTTGGAGGGTGGGACTTCCCAACTTCGTCCGCCGGACTCGGAATGGCGCGAGACTTTGCGAACGGCCTCCGCATACCAAAAATAGGCCGCGGGCACAGCCGCGTCCAAAAATAACCGCCCGAAGGCCGGGCCGCCAAGTTCGTCCAGCGGAAAAATGGCCAAAAAACGGGTGGGCTGTAGCCTTTGGGGGAGGGGCTGGCCAACATCGTCCGCCGGACTCGGAATGGGGTGAGACTTTGCGAGCGGCCTCCGCGTACCAAAAATAGGCTGCGGGCCCAGCCGCGTCCAAAAATAACCGCCCGAAGGCCGGGGCGCCAAGTTCGTCCAGCGGAAAAATGGCCAAAAAACGGGTGGGCTATAGCCTTGGGGGGAGGGGCTGGTCAACTTCGTCCGCCGGACTCGGAATGGGGCGAGACTTTGCGAGCGGCCTTCGCGTGCCAAAAATAGGCCACGGGGACAGCCGCGCCCAAAAATAACCCCTCCAAGGTCGGCACGCCCAAACCCCCCAACGGAAAATTGGCCAAAAAACGGGTGGGCTATAGCCTCGGGGGGAGGGGCTGGCGAAATTCGTCCGTCGGACTCGGAATGGGGCGAGACTTTGTGAGCGGCCTCCGCGTGCCAAAAATAGGCCGCGGGCACAGCCGCCCCCAAAAATAACCCCCCGAAGGCCGGGGCGCCAAGTTCGTCCAGCGGAAAAATGGGCAAAAAACGGGTGGGCTATAGCCCTGGGGGGAGGGGCTGGCCAACATCGTCCGCCTGACTCGGAATGCCGTGAGACTTTGCGAGGGGCCTCCATGTTCCAAAAATAGGCTGCGGGCAATGCCGCTCCCAAAAATAACCACCCGAAGGCCGGGGCGCCAAGTTCGTCCGGCGGAAAAAGGCCACAAAAACGGGTGGGCTATAGCCTTGGGGGGTGGTGCTGGCCAACTTCGTCCGCCGGACTCGGAATGCCGCGAGACTTTGCGAGGGGCCTCCGTGTGCCAAAAATAGGCCGCGCCCAAAGCCGCGCCCAAAAATAGCAGCCCGAAGGCAGCGGCGCCAAGTTCGTCCAGCGGAAAAAGGCCACAAAAACGGGTGGGATATAGCCTTGGGGGGTGGGGCTGCCCCCCTTCGTCCGCCGGACTCGGAATGGCGCGAGACTTTACGATGCACCTCCGTGTGCCAAAAATAGGCCGCGGGCACAGCCGCGCCCAAAAATACCCGCCCGAAGGCCGGGGCGCCAAGTTCCTCCAGCGGAAAATGGCCACAAAAACGGGTGGGCTATAGCCTTGGGGGGTGGGGCTGGCCAACTTCGTCCGCCGGACTCGGAATGGCGCGAGGCTTTACGATACGCCTCCGTGTGCCAAAAATAGGCCGCGGGCACAGCCGCGCCCAAAAATACCCACCCGAAGGCCGGGGCGCCAAGTTCCTCCAGCGGAAAATGGCAACAAAAACGGGTGGGCTATAGCCTTGGGGGGTGGGGCCGGCCGACTTCGTCCGCCGGACTCGGAATGGCGCAAGACTTTGTGAGGCGCCTCCGTGTGCCAAAAATATGCCGCAGGCACAGCCGCGCCCAAAAATACCAGCCCGAAGGCCGGGGCGCCAAGTTCGTCCAGCGGAAAAAGGCCACAAAAACGGGTGGGCTATAGCCTTGGTGGGTGGGGCTGGCCAACTTCGTCCGCCGGACTCGGAATGGTGCAAGACTTTGCGAGGTGCCTCCGTGTGCCAAAAATAGGCCGCGGGCACAGCCGCGCCCAAAAATACCCGCCCGAAGGACGGGGCGCCAAGTTCGTCCAGCGGAAAATGGCCACAAAAACGGGTGGGCTATAGCCTTGGGGGGTGGGGCGGGGCGGGCCAACTTCGTCCGCCGGACTCGGAGTGGCGCGAGACTTTACGAGGCGCCTCTGTGTGCCAAAAATAGGCCGCGGCACAGCCGCGCCCAAAAATACCCGCCCGAAGGCCGGGGCGCCAAGTTCGTCCAGCGGAAAATGGGTGGGCTATAGCCTTGGGGGGTGGGGCCGGCCGACTTCGTCCGCCGGACTCGGAATGGCGCGAGACTTTGTGAGGCGCCTCCGTGTGCCAAAAATATGCCGTGGGCACAGCCTCACCCAAAAATACCCGCCCGAAGGCCGGGGCGCCAAGTTCGTCCAGCGGAAAATGGCCACAAAAACGGGTGGTCTATAGCCTTGGGGGGTGGGGCCGGCCGACTTCGTCCGCCGGACTCGGAATGGCGCGAGACTTTGTGAGGCGCCTCCGTGTGCCAAAAATATGCCGCGGGCACAGCCGCGCCCAAAAATACCAGCCCGAAGGCCGGGGCGCCAAGTTCGTCCAGCGGAAAATGGCCACAAAAACGGGTGGGCTATAGCCTTGGGGGGTGGGGCCGGGCGACTTCATCCGCCGGACTCGGAATGGCGCGAGACTTTGTGAGGCGCCTCCGTGTGCCAAAAATATGCCGCGGGCACAGCCGCGCCCAAAAATACCCGCCCGAAGGCCGGGACGCCAAGTTCGTCCAGCGAAAAATGGCCACAAAAACGGGTGGGATATAGCCTTGGGGGGTGGGGCTGCCCCCCTTCGTCCGCCGGACTCGGAATGGCGCGAGACTTTACGATGCACCTCCGTGTGCCAAAAATAGGCCGCGGGCACAGCCGCGCCCAAAAATACCCGCCCGAAGGCCGGGGCGCCAAGTTCGTCCAGCGGAAAATGGCCACAAAAACGGGTGGGCTATAGCCTTGGGGGGTGGGGCTGGCCAACTTCGTCCGCCGGACTCGGAATGGCGCGAGGCTTTACGATGCGCCTCCGTGTGCCAAAAATAGGCCGCGGGCACAGCCGCGCCCAAAAATACCCACCCGAAGGCCGGGGCGCCAAGTTCCTCCAGCGGAAAATGGCAACAAAAACGGGTGGGCTATAGCCTTGGGGGGTGGGGCCGGCCGACTTCGTCCGCCGGACTCGGAATGGCGCGAGACTTTGTGAGGCACCTCCGTGTGCCAAAAATATGCCGCGGGCATAGCCGCGCCCAAAAATACCAGCCCGAAGGCCGGGGCGCCAAGTTAGTCCAGCGGAAAAAGGCCACAAAAACGGGTGGGCTATAGCCTTGGTGGGTGGGGCTGGCCAACTTCGTCCGCCGGACTCGGAATGGTGCAAGACTTTGCGAGGTGCCTCCGTGTGCCAAAAATAGGCCGAGGGCACAGCCGCGCCCAAAAATACCCGCCCGAAGGACGGGGCGCCAAGTTCGTCCAGCGGAAAATGGCCACAAAAACGGGTGGGCTATAGCCTTGGGGGGTGGGGCGGGCCAACTTCGTCCGCCGGACTCGGAGTGGCGCGAGACTTTGCGAGGCGCCTCCATGTGCCAAAAATAGGCCGCGGCACAGCCGCACCCAAAAATACCCGCCCGAAGGCCGGGGCGCCAAGTTCGTCCAGCGGAAAATGGGTGGGCTATAGCCTTGGGGGGTGGGGCCGGCCGACTTCGTCCGCCGGACTCGGAATGGCGCGAGACTTTGTGAGGCGCCTCCGTGTGCCAAAAATATGCCGCGGGCACAGCCGCGCCCAAAAATACCAGCCCGAAGGCCGGGGCGCCAAGTTCGTCCAGCGGAAAATGGCCACAAAAACGGGTGGGCTATAGCCTTGGGGGGTGGGGCCGGCCGACTTCGTCCGCCGGACTCGGAATGGCGCGAGACTTTGTGAGGCGCCTCCGTGTGCCAAAAATATGCCGCGGGCGCAGCCGCGCCCAAAAATACCCGCCCGAAGGCTGGGACGCCAAGTTCGTCCAGCGAAAAATGGCCACAAAAACGGGTGGGATATAGCCTTGGGGGGTGGGGCTGCCCCCCTTCGTCCGCCGGACTCGGAATGGCGCGAGACTTTACGATGCACCTCCGTGTGCCAAAAATAGGCCGCGGGCACAGCCGCGCCCAAAAATACCCGCCCGAAGGCCGGGGCGCCAAGTTCGTCCAGCGGAAAATGGCCACAAAAACGGGTGGGCTATAGCCTTGGGGGGTGGGGCTGGCCAACTTCGTCCGCCGGACTCGGAATGGCGCGAGGCTTTACGATGCGCCTCCGTGTGCCAAAAATAGGCCGCGGGCACAGCCGCGCCCAAAAATACCCACCCGAAGGCCGGGGCGCCAAGTTCCTCCAGCGGAAAATGGCAACAAACACGGGTGGGCTATAGCCTTGGGGGGTGGGGCCGGACGACTTCGTCCGCCGGACTCGGAATGGCGCGAGACTTTGTGAGGCGCCTCCGTGTGCCAAAAATATGCCGCGGGCGCAGCCGCGCCCAAAAATACCCGCCCGAAGGCTGGGACGCCAAGTTCGTCCAGCGAAAAATGGCCACAAAAACGGGTGGGATATAGCCTTGGGGGGTGGGGCTGCCCCCCTTCGTCCGCCGGACTCGGAATGGCGCGAGACGTTACGATGCACCTCCGTGTGCCAAAAATAGGCCGCGGGCACAGCCGCGCCCAAAAATACCCGCCCGAAGGCCGGGGCGCCAAGTTCGTCCAGCGGAAAATGGCCACAAAAACGGGTGGGCTATAGCCTTGGTGGGTGGGGCTGGCCAACTTCGTCCGCCGGACTCGGAATGGTGCAAGACTTTGCGAGGTGCCTCCGTGTGCCAAAAATAGGCCGAGGGCACAGCCGCGCCCAAAAATGCCCGCCCGAAGGACGGGGCGCCAAGTTCGTCCAGCGGAAAATGGCCACAAAAACGGGTGGGCTATAGCCTTGGGGGGTGGGGCGGGCCAACTTCGTCCGCCGGACTCGGAGTGGTGCGAGACTTTGCGAGGCGCCTCCATGTGCCAAAAATAGGCCGCGGCACAGCCGCGCCCAAAAATACCCGCCCGAAGGCCGGGGCGCCAAGTTCGTCCAGCGGAAAATGGGTGGGCTATAGCCTTGGGGGGTGGGGCCGGCCGACTTTGTCCGCCGGACTCGGAATGGCGCGAGACTTTGTGAGGTGCCTCCGTGTGCCAAAAATATGCCGCGGGCACAGCCTCGCCCAAAAATACCCGCCCGAAGGCCGGGGCGCCAAGTTCGTCCAGCGGAAAAATGGCCACAAAAACGGGTGGTCTATAGCCTTGGGGGATGGGGCCGGCCGACTTCGTCCGCCGGACTCGGAATGGCGCAAGACTTTGTGAGGCACCTCTGTGTGCCAAAAATATGCCGCGGGCACAGCCGCGGCCAAAAATACCCGCCCGAAGGCTGGGACGCCAAGTTCGTCCAGCGAAAAATGGCCACAAAAACGGGTGGGATATAGCCTTGGGGGGTGGGGCTGGCCCACTTCGTCCGCCGGACTCGGAATGGCGCGAGGCTTTACGATGCACCTCCGTGTGCCAAAAATAGGCCGCGGGCACAGCCACGCCCAAAAATACCCACCCGAAGGCCGGGGCGCCAAGTTCCTCCAGCGGAAAATGGCAACAAAAACGGGTGGGCTATAACCTTGGGGGGTGGGGCCGGCCGACTTCGTCCGCCGGACTCGGAATGGCGCGAGACTTTGTGAGGCGCCTCCGTGTGCCAAAAATATGCCGCGGGCACAGCCGCGCCCAAAAATACCAGCCCGAAGGCCGGGGCGCCAAGTTCGTCCAGCGGAAAATGGCCACAAAAACGGGTGGGCTATAGCCTTGGGGGGTGGGGCCGGCCCACTTCGTCCGCCGGACTCGGAATGGCGCGAGACTTTGCGAGGGGCCTCCATGTTCCAAAAATAGGCTGCGGGCAATGCCACTCCCAAAAATAACCACCCGAAGGCCGGGGCGCCAAGTTCGTCCGGCGGAAAAAGGCCACAAAAACGGGTGGGCTATAGCCTTGGGGGGTGGTGCTGGCAAACTTCGTCCGCCGGACTCGGAATGCCACGAGACTTTGCGAGGGGCCTCCGTGTGCCAAAAATAGGCCGCGCCGCCCAAAGCCTTGCCCAAAAATAGCCCCCCGAAGGCAGCGGCGCCAAGTTCGTCCAGCGGAAAAAGGCCACAAAAACGGGTGGGCTATAGCCTTGGGTGGTGGGGCTGGCCAACTTCGTCCGCCTGACTCGGAATGCCGCGAGGCTTTGCGAGGGGCCTCCGTGTACCAAAAATAGGCCGCGGGCAAAGCCGCCCTTCAAAAATAACCGGTCGAAGGCCGCGGCGCCAAGTTCGTCCGGCGGAAAAAGGCCACAAAAAGGGGTGGGCTATAGCCTTGGGGGGTGGGGCTGGCCAACTTCGTCCGCCTGACTCGGAATGGCGCGAGACTTTGCGAGGGGCCTCCATGTTCCAAAAATAGGCTGCGGTCAATGCCACTCCCAAAAATAACCACCCGAAGGCCGGGGCGCCAAGTTCGTCCGGCGGAAAAAGGCCACAAAAACGGGTGGGCTATAGCCTTGGGGGGTGGTGCTGGCCAACTTCGTCCGCCGGACTCGGAATGCCACGAGACTTTGCGAGGGGCCTCCGTGTGCCAAAAATAGGCCGCGCCCAAAGCCGTGCCCAAAAATAGCCCCCCGAAGGCAGCGGCGCCAAGTTCGTCCAGCGGAAAAAGGCCACAAAAACGGGTGGGCTATAGCCTTGGGTGGTGGGGCTGGCCCACTTCGTCCGCCGGACTCGGAATGCCGCGAGACATTGCAAGGGGCCTCCGTGTGCCAAAAATAGGCCGCGGCCAAACCCGCACCCAAAAATAACCGGTCGAAGGCCGCGGCGCCAAGTTCGTCCAGCGGAAAAAGGCCACAAAAACGGGTTGGCAATTTCCTTGGGGGGTGGGGCTGGCCAACATCGTCCGCCGGACTCGGAATGCCGCGAGACTTTGCGAGGGGCCTCCATGCGCCAAAAATAGGCTGCGGGCAACGCCGCGCCCAAAAATAACCACCCGAAGGCCGGGGCACCAAGTTCGTCCAGCGGAAAAAGGCCACAAAAACGGGTGGGCTATAGCCTTGGGGGGTGGGGCTGGCCCACTTCGTCCGCCGGACTCGGAATGCCGCGAGACTTTGTGAGGGGCATCCGTGTGCTAAAAATAGGCCACGGGCAAAGTCGCAACCAAAAATAACCGCCCGAAGGCCGCGGCGCCAAGTTCGTCCAGCGGAAAAAGGCCACAAAAACGGGTGGGCTATAGCCTTGGGGGGTGGGGCTGGCCCACTTCGTCCGCCGGACTCGGAATGCCGCGAGACTTTACGAGGGGCCTCCGTGTGCCAAAAATAGGCCGCGGCCAAAGCCGCGCCCAAAAATAACCGTCCAAAGGCCGGGGCGCCAGTTCGTCCAGCGGAAAAAGGCCACAAAAACGGGTTGCCTATAGCCTTGGGGGGTGGGGCTGGCCAACATCGTCCGCCGGACTCGAAATGGCGCGAGACTTTGCGAGGGGCTTCCATGTGCCAAAAATAGGCTGCGGACCACGCCGCGCCCAAAAATAACCACCCGAAGGCCGTGGCGCCAAGTTCGTCCAGCGGAAAAAGGCCGGAAAAACGGGTGGGCTATAGCCTGGGGGGTGGGGCTGGCCCACTTCGTCCGCCGGACTCGGAATGCCGCGAGACTTTGCGAGGGGCCTCCGTGTGCCAAAAATAGGTCGCGGACAAAGCCGCGCCCAAAAATAACCGGTCGAAGGCCGCGGCGCAAAGTTCGTACAGCGGAAAAAGGCCACAAAAACGGGCGGGCTATGGCCTTAGGGGTGGGGCTGGCCCACTTCGTCCGCCCGGACTCGGAATGCCGCGAGACTTTGCGAGGGCTTCCATGTGCCAAAAATAGGCTGCGGGCCATGCCGCGCCCAAAAATAACCACCACGAAGGCCGCGGCGCCAAAGTTCGTCCAGCGGAAAAAGGCCACAAAAACGGGTGGGCTATAGCACAGGGGCGGGGCTGGCCCAATTCGTCCGCCGGACTCGGAATGGGCCGAGACTTTGGGAGCGGCCTCCGCGTGCCAAAAATAGGCTACTGGCACAGCCACGCCGAAAAATAACCGACCGAAGGACGGGGCGCCATGTTCATCCAGCGGAAAAATGGCCAAAAAATGGGCGGGCTATAACCTTGGGGGGTGGGGCTGGCCAACTTCGTCCGCCGGACTCGGAATGCCGCGAAACTTTGCGAGGGGCCTCCGTGTGCCAAAAATAGGCCGCGGGCACAGCCGCTCCCAAAAATACCCGCCCGAAGGCCGGGGCGCCAAGTTCGTCCAGCGGAAAATGGCCACAAAAACGGGTGGGCTATAGCCTTGGGGGGTGGGGCTGGCCAACTTCGTCCGCCGGACTCGGAATGGCGCGACACTTTGCGAGGCGTCTCCGTGTGCCAAAAATAGGCCGCGGGCACAGCCGCGCCCAAAAATACCCGCCCGAAGGCCGGGGCGCCAAGTTCGTCCAGCGGAAAAAGGCCACAAAAACGGGTGGGCTATAGCCTTGGGGGGTGGGGCTGGCCAACTTCGTCCGCCGGACTCGGAATGGCGCAAGAGTTTGCGAGGCGCCTCCGTGTACCAGAAATAGGCCGCGGGCACAGCCGCGCCCAAAAATACCCGCCCGAAGGCCGGGGCGCCAAGTTCGTCCAGCGGAAAATGGCCACAAAAACGGGTGGGCTATAGCCTTGGAGGGTGGGACTTCCCAACTTCGTCCGCCGGACTCGGAATGGCGCGAGACTTTGCGAACGGCCTCCGCATACCAAAAATAGGCCGCGGGCACAGCCGCGTCCAAAAATAACCGCCCGAAGGCCGGGCCGCCAAGTTCGTCCAGCGGAAAAATGGCCAAAAAACGGGTGGGCTGTAGCCTTTGGGGGAGGGGCTGGCCAACATCATCCGCCGGACTCGGAATGGGGTGAGACTTTGCGAGCGGCCTCCGCGTACCAAAAATAGGCTGCGGGCCCAGCCGCGTCCAAAAATAACCGCCCGAAGGCCGGGGCGCCAAGTTCGTCCAGCGGAAAAATGGCCAAAAAACGGGTGGGCTATAGCCTTGGGGGGAGGGGCTGGTCAACTTCGTCCGCCGGACTCGGAATGGGGCGAGACTTTGCGAGCGGCCTTCGCGTGCCAAAAATAGGCCACGGGGACAGCCGCGCCCAAAAATAACCCCTCCAAGGTCGGCACGCCCAAACCCCCCAACGGAAAATTGGCCAAAAAACGGGTGGGCTATAGCCTCGGGGGGAGGGGCTGGCGAAATTCGTCCGTCGGACTCGGAATGGGGCGAGACTTTGTGAGCGGCCTCCGCGTGCCAAAAATAGGCCGCGGGCACAGCCGCCCCCAAAAATAACCCCCCGAAGGCCGGGGCGCCAAGTTCGTCCAGCGGAAAAATGGGCAAAAAACGGGTGGGCTATAGCCCTGGGGGGAGGGGCTGGCCAACATCGTCCGCCTGACTCGGAATGCCGTGAGACTTTGCGAGGGGCCTCCATGTTCCAAAAATAGGCTGCGGGCAATGCCGCTCCCAAAAATAACCACCCGAAGGCCGGGGCGCCAAGTTCGTCCGGCGGAAAAAGGCCACAAAAACGGGTGGGATATAGCCTTGGGGGGTGGGGCTGCCCCCCTTCGTCCGCCGGACTCGGAATGGCGCGAGACTTTACGATGCACCTCCGTGTGCCAAAAATAGGCCGCGGGCACAGCCGCGCCCAAAAATACCCGCCCGAAGGCCGGGGCGCCAAGTTCCTCCAGCGGAAAATGGCCACAAAAACGGGTGGGCTATAGCCTTGGGGGGTGGGGCTGGCCAACTTCGTCCGCCGGACTCGGAATGGCGCGAGGCTTTACGATACGCCTCCGTGTGCCAAAAATAGGCCGCGGCACAGCCGCGCCAAAAATACCCACCCGAGGCCGGGCGCCTAGTTCCTCCAGCGGAAATTGGCCACAAAAACGGGTGGGCTATAGCCTTGGGGGGTGGGGCCGGCCGACTTCGTCCGCCGGACTCGGAATGGCGCAAGACTTTGTGAGGCGCCTCCGTGTGCCAAAAATATGCCGCAGGCACAGCCGCGCCCAAAAATACCAGCCCGAAGGCCGGGGCGCCAAGTTCGTCCAGCGGAAAAAGGCCACAAAAACGGGTGGGCTATAGCCTTGGTGGGTGGGGCTGGCCAACTTCGTCCGCCGGACTCGGAATGGTGCAAGACTTTGCGAGGTGCCTCCGTGTGCCAAAAATAGGCCGCGGGCACAGCCGCGCCCAAAAATACCCGCCCGAAGGACGGGGCGCCAAGTTCGTCCAGCGGAAAATGGCCACAAAAACGGGTGGGCTATAGCCTTGGGGGGTGGGGCGGGGCGGGCCAACTTCGTCCGCCGGACTCGGAGTGGCGCGAGACTTTGCGAGGCGCCTCTGTGTGCCAAAAATATGCCGTGGGCACAGCCTCACCCAAAAATACCCGCCCGAAGGCCGGGGCGCCAAGTTCGTCCAGCGGAAAATGGCCACAAAAACGGGTGGTCTATAGCCTTGGGGGGTGGGGCCGGCCGACTTCGTCCGCCGGACTCGGAATGGCGCGAGACTTTGTGAGGCGCCTCCGTGTGCCAAAAATATGCCGCGGGCACAGCCGCGCCCAAAAATACCAGCCCGAAGGCCGGGGCGCCAAGTTCGTCCAGCGGAAAATGGCCACAAAAACGGGTGGGCTATAGCCTTGGGGGGTGGGGCCGGCCGACTTCGTCCGCCGGACTCGGAATGGCGCGAGACTTTGTGAGGCGCCTCCGTGTGCCAAAAATATGCCGCGGGCACAGCCGCGCCCAAAAATACCCGCCCGAAGGCCGGGGCGCCAAGTTCGTCCAGCGAAAAATGGCCACAAAAACGGGTGGGATATAGCCTTGGGGGGTGGGGCTGCCCCCCTTCGTCCGCCGGACTCGGAATGGCGCGAGACTTTACGATGCACCTCCGTGTGCCAAAAATAGGCCGCTGTCACCCCCGCGCCCAAAAATACCCGCCCGAAGGCCGGGGCGCCAAGTTCGTCCAGCGGAAAATGGCCACAAAAACGGGTGGGCTATAGCCTTGGGGGGTGGGGCTGGCCAACTTCGTCCGCCGGACTCGGAATGGCGCGAGGCTTTACGATGCGCCTCCGTGTGCCAAAAATAGGCCACGGGCACAGCCGCGCCCAAAAATACCCACCCGAAGGCCGGGGCGCCAAGTTCCTCCAGCGGAAAATGGCAACAAAAACGGGTGGGCTATAGCCTTGGGGGGTGGGGCCGGCCGACTTCGTCCGCCGGACTCGGAATGGCGCGAGACTTTGTGAGGCACCTCCGTGTGCCAAAAATATGCCGCGGGCATAGCCGCGCCCAAAAATACCAGCCCGAAGGCCGGGGCGCCAAGTTAGTCCAGCGGAAAAAGGCCACAAAAACGGGTGGGCTATAGCCTTGGTGGGTGGGGCTGGCCAACTTCGTCCGCCGGACTCGGAATGGTGCAAGACTTTGCGAGGTGCCTCCGTGTGCCAAAAATAGGCCGAGGGCACAGCCGCGCCCAAAAATACCCGCCCGAAGGACGGGGCGCCAAGTTCGTCCAGCGGAAAATGGCCACAAAAACGGGTGGGCTATAGCCTTGGGGGGTGGGGCGGGCCAACTTCGTCCGCCGGACTCGGAGTGGCGCGAGACTTTGCGAGGCGCCTCCATGTGCCAAAAATAGGCCGCGGCACAGCCGCGCCCAAAAATACCCGCCCGAAGGCCGGGGCGCCAAGTTCGTCCAGCGGAAAATGGGTGGGCTATAGCCTTGGGGGGTGGGGCCGGCCGACTTCGTCCGCCGGACTCGGAATGGCGCGAGACTTTGTGAGGCGCCTCCGTGTGCCAAAAATATGCCGCGGGCACAGCCGCGCCCAAAAATACCAGCCCGAAGGCCGGGGCGCCAAGTTCGTCCAGCGGAAAATGGCCACAAAAACGGGTGGGCTATAGCCTTGGGGGGTGGGGCCGGCCGACTTCGTCCGCGGACTCGGAATGGCGCGAGACTTTGTGAGGCGCCTCCGTGTGCCAAAAATATATGCATGGCGCAGCCGCGCCCAAAAATACCCGCCCGAAGGCTGGGACGCCAAGTTCGTCCAGCGAAAAATGGCCACAAAAACGGGTGGGATATAGCCTTGGGGGGTGGGGCTGCCCCAGCTGTCCGCCGGACTCGGAATGGCGCGAGGCTTTCCGATGCGCCTCCGTGTGCCAAAAATAGGCCGCGGGCACAGCCGCGCCCAAAAATACCCGCCCGAAGGCCGGGGCGCCAAGTTCGTCCAGCGGAAAATGGCCACAAAAACGGGTGGGCTATAGCCTTGGGGGGTGGGGCTGGCCAACTTCGTCCGCCGGACTCGGAATGGCGCGAGGCTTTACGATGCGCCTCCGTGTGCCAAAAATAGGCCGCGGGCACAGCCGCGCCCAAAAATACCCACCCGAAGGCCGGGGCGCCAAGTTCCTCCAGCGGAAAATGGCAACAAACACGGGTGGGCTATAGCCTTGGGGGGTGGGGCCGGCCGACTTCGTCCGCCGGACTCGGAATGGCGCGAGACTTTGTGAGGCGCCTCCGTGTGCCAAAAATATGCGGCGGGCATAGCCGTGCCCAAAAATACCAGCCCGAAGGCCGGGCGCCAAGTTCGTCCAGCGGAAAAAGGCCACAAAAACGGGCGGGCTATAGCCTTGGTGGGTGGGGCTGGCCAACTTCGTCCGCCGGACTCGGAATGGTGCAAGACTTTGCGAGGTGCCTCCGTGTGCCAAAAATAGGCCGAGGCACAGCCGCGCTTAAAATGCCCGCCCGAAGGACGGGCGCCAAGTTCGTCCAGCGGAAAATGGCCACAAAACGGGTGGGCTATAGCCTTGGGGGTGGGGCGGGCCAACCGTCCGCACGGACTCGGAGTGGCGCGAGACTTTGCGAGGCGCCTCCATGTGCCAAAAATAGGCGCAGCACAGCCGCGCCCAAAAATGCCCGCCCGAAGGACGGGGCGCCAAGTTCGTCCAGCGGAAAATGGGTGGGCTATCGCCTTGGGGGGTGGGGCCGGCCGACTTTGTCCGCCGGACTCGGAATGGCGCGAGACTTTGTGAGGTGCCTCCGTGTGCCAAAAATATGCCGACGGCACAGCCTCGCCCAAAAATACCCGCCCGAAGGCCGGGGCGCCAAGTTCGTCCAGCGGAAAAATGGCCACAAAAACGGGTGGTCTATAGCCTTGGGGGATGGGGCCGGCCGACTTCGTCCGCCGGACTCGGAATGGCGCAAGACTTTGTGAGGCACCTCTGTGTGCCAAAAATATGCCGCGGGCACAGCCGCGCCCAAAAATACCCGCCCGAAGGCTGGGACGCCAAGTTCGTCCAGCGAAAAATGGCCACAAAAACGGGTGGGATATAGCCTTGGGGGGTGGGGCTGGCCCACTTCGTCCGCCGGACTCGGAATGGCGCGAGACTTTACGATGCGCCTCCGTGTGCCAAAAATAGGCCGCGGGCACAGCCACGCCCAAAAATACCCGCCCGAAGGCCGGGGCACCAAGTTCCTCCAGCGGAAAATGGCCACAAAAACGGGTGGGCTATAGCCTTGGGGGGTGGGGCTGGCCCACTTCGTCCGCCGGACTCGGAATGGCGCGAGGCTTTACGATGCACCTCCGTGTGCCAAAAATAGGCCGCGGGCACAGCCACGCCCAAAAATACCCACCCGAAGGCCGGGGCGCCAAGTTCCTCCAGCGGAAAATGGCAACAAAAACGGGTGGGCTATAGCCTTGGGGGGTGGGGCCGGCCGACTTCGTCCGCCGGACTCGGAATGGCGCGAGACTTTGTGAGGCGCCTCCGTGTGCCAAAAATATGCCGCGGGCACAGCCGCGCCCAAAAATACCAGCCCGAAGGCCGGGGCGCCAAGTTCGTCCAGCGGAAAATGGCCACAAAAACGGGTGGGCTATAGCCTTGGGGGGTGGGGCCGGCCGACTTCGTCCGCCGGACTCGGAATGGCGCGAGACTTTGCGAGGGGCCTCCATGTTCCAAAAATAGGCTGCGGGCAATGCCACTCCCAAAAATAACCACCCGAAGGCCGGGGCGCCAAGTTCGTCCGGCGGAAAAAGGCCACAAAAACGGGTGGGCTATAGCCTTGGGGGGTGGTGCTGGCCAACTTCGTCCGCCGGACTCGGAATGCCACGAGACTTTGCGAGGGGCCTCCGTGTGCCAAAAATAGGCCGCGCCCAAAGCCGTGCCCAAAAATAGCCCCCCGAAGGCAGCGGCGCCAAGTTCGTCCAGCGGAAAAAGGCCACAAAAACGGGTGGGCTATAGCCTTGGGTGGTGGGGCTGGCCAACTTCGTCCGCCTGACTCGGAATGCCGCGAGGCTTTGCGAGGGGCCTCCGTGTACCAAAAATAGGCCGCGGGCAAAGCCGCCCTTCAAAAATAACCGGTCGAAGGCCGCGGCGCCAAGTTCGTCCGGCGGAAAAAGGCCACAAAAAGGGGTGGGCTATAGCCTTGGGGGGTGGGGCTGGCCAACTTCGTCCGCCTGACTCGGAATGCCGCGAGGCTTTGCGAGGGGCCTCCATGTACCAAAAATAGGCCGCGGGCAAAGCCGCCCTTCAAAAATAACCGGTCGAAGGCCGCGGCGCCAAGTTCGACCAGCGGAAAAAGGCCACAAAAACGGGCGGGCTATGGCCTTGGGGGGTGGGGCTGGCCCACTTCGTCCGCCGGACTCGGAATGCGGCGAGACTTTGCAAGGGGCCTCCATGTGTCAAAAATAGGCCGCGGGCACAGCCGCGCCCAAAAATACCCGCCCGAAGGCCGGGGCGCCAAGTTCCTCCAGCGGAAAATGGCCACAAAAACGGGTGGGCTATAGCCTTGGGGAGTGGAAATGGACAACTTCGTCCGCCGGACTCGGAATGGCGCGAGACTTTGTGAGGCGCCTCCGTGTGCCAAAAATATGCCGCGGGCACAGCCTCGCCCAAAAATACCCGCCCGAAGGCCGGGGCGCCAAGTTCGTCCAGCGGAAAATGGCCACAAAAACGGGTGGTCTATAGCCTTGGGGGGTGGGGCTGGCCAACTTCGTCAGCCGGACTCGGAATGGCGCGAGACTTTGCGAGGCGTCTCCGTGTGCCAAAAATAGGCCGCGGGCACAGCCGCGCCGAAAAATACCCGCCCGAAGGCCGGGGCGCCAAGTTCGTCCAGCGGAAAAAGGCCACAAAAACGGGTGGGCTATAGCCTTAGGTGGTGGGGCTGGCCAACATCGTCCGCCGGACTCGGAATGCCGCGAGGCTTTGCGAGGGGCCTCCGTGTGCCAAAAATAGGCCGCGGGAAAAGCCGCGCCCAAAAATAAACGGTCGAAGGCCGCGCCGCCAAGTTCGTACAGCGGAAAAAGGCCACAAAAACGGGCGGGCTATGGCCTTGGGGGGTGGGGCTGGCCCACTTCGTCCGCCGGACTCGGAATGCCGCGAGACTTTGTAAGGGGCCTCCGTGTGCCAAAAATAGGCCGCGGCCAAACCCGCACCCAAAAATAACCGGTCGAAGGCCGCGGCGCCAAGTTCGTCCAGCGGAAAAAGGCCACAAAAACGGGTTGGCAATATCCTTGGGGGGTGGGGCTGGCCAACATCGTCCGCCGGACTCGGAATGCCGCGAGACTTTGCGAGGGGCCTCCATGCGCCAAAAATAGGCTGCGGGCAACGCCGCGCCCAAAAATAACCACCCGAAGGCCGGGGCACCAAGTTCGTCCAGCGGAAAAAGGCCACAAAAACGGGTGGGCTATAGCCTTGGGGGGTGGGGCTGGCCCACTTCGTCCGCCGGACTCGGAATGCCGCGAGACTTTGTGAGGGGCATCCGTGTGCTAAAAATAGGCCACGGGCAAAGTCGCGACCAAAAATAACCACCCGAAGGCCGCGGCGCCAAGTTCGTCCAGGGGAAAAAGGCCACAAAAACGGGTGGGCTATAGCCTTGGGGGGTGGGGCTGGCCCACTTCGTCCGCCGGACTCGGAATGCCGCGAGACTTTACGAGGGGCCTCCGTGTGCCAAAAATAGGCCACGGCCAAAGCCGCGCCCAAAAATAACCGTCCAAAGGCCGGGGCGCCAAGTTCGTCCAGCGGAAAAAGGCCACAAAAACGGGTTGCCTATAGCCTTGGGGGGTGGGGCTGGCCAACATCGTCCGCCGGACTCGGAATGGCGCGAGACTTTGCGAGGGGCTTCCATGTGCCAAAAATAGGCTGCGGACCACGCCGCGCCCAAAAATAACCACCCGAAGGCCGTGGCGCCAAGTTCGTCCAGCGGAAAAAGGCCGAGAAAAAGCGGGTGGGCTATAGCACTGGGGTGGGGCTGGCCCACTGCCAAATCCGCCGGACTCGGAATGCCGCGAGACTTTGCGAGGGGCCTCCGTGTGCCAAAAATAGGTCGCGGACAAAGCCGCGCCCAAAAATAACCGGCCGAAGGCCGCGGCGCCAAGTTCGTACAGCGGAAAAAGGCCACAAAAACGGGCGGGCTATGGCCTTAGGGGGTGGGGCTGGCCCACTTCGTCCGCCGGACTCGGAATGCCGCGAGACTTTGCGAGGGGCTTCCATGTGCCAAAAATAGGCTGCGGGCCATGCCGCGCCCAAAAATAACCACCCGAAGGCCACGGCGCCAAGTTCGTCCAGCGGAAAAAGGCCACAAAAACGGGTGGGCTATAGCCTGGGGGGTGGGGCTGGCCCACTTCGTCCGCCGGACTCGGAATGGGCCGAGACTTTGGGAGCGGCCTCCGCGTGCCAAAAATAGGCTACTGGCACAGCCACGCCGCAAAATAACCGACCGAAGGACGGGGCGCCAAGTTCATCCAGCGGAAAAATGGCCAAAAAATGGGCGGGCTATAACCTTGGGGGGTGGGGCTGGCCAACTTCGTCCGCCGGACTCGGAATGCCGCAAAACTTTGCGAGGGGCCTCCGTGTGCCAAAAATAGGCCGCGGACAGAGCCGCGCCCAAAAATAACGGGTGGGCTATAGCCTTGGGGGGAGGGGCTGGCCAACTTCGTCCGCCGGGCTCGGAATGGGGCGAGACTACTCGAGCGGCCTCCGCGTTCCAAAAATAGGCCGCGGGCACAGCGGCGCCCAAAAATAACCGCCCGAAGGCCGGGGCGCCAAGTTTGTCCAGCAGAAAAATGGCCAAAAAACGGGTGGGCTATAGCCTTGGGGGGAGGGGCTGGCCCACTTCGTCCGCCGGACTCGGAGTGGGGCGAGACTTTGCGAGCGGCCTCCGCGTGCCAAAAATAGGCCATGGGCACAGCCGCGCCCAAAAATAACGGCCCGAAGGCCGGGGCGCCATGTTCGTCCAGCGGAAAAATGGCCAAAAAACGGGTGGGCTATAGCCTTGGGGGGAGGGGCTGGCCAACTTCGTCCGCCGGACTCGGAATGGGGCGAGACTTTACGAGCGGCCTCCGTGTGCCAAAAATATACCGCGGGCACAGCCGTGCCCAGAAATAACCACCCGAAGGTCGGCGCGCGCAAACCCCCCAGCGGAAAAATGGCCAAAAAATGGGTGGGCTATAGCCTTGGGGGGAGGGGCCGGCCCACTTCGTCCGCCGGACTCAGAATGGGACGAGACTTTGCGAACGGCCTCTGCATGCCAAAAATAGGCCGCGGGCTGAGCCGCGCCCTGAAATAACCGCCCGAAGGCCGGAGCGCCAAGTTCGTCCAGCGGAAAAATGGTCAAAAAACGGGTTGGCTATAGCCTTGGGGGGAGGGGCTGGCCCACTTCGTCCGCCGGACTCGGAATGGGGTGAGACTTTGCGAGCGGCCTCCGCGTGCCAAAAATAGTCCACGGGCTGAGCCGCGCCTAGAAATAACCGCCCGAAGGCCGGAGCGCCAAGTTCGTCCAGCGGAAAAATGGCCAAAAAACGGGTTGGCTATAGCCTTGGGGGGAGGGGCTGGCCAACTTCGTCCGCCGGACTCGGAATGAGGCGAGACTTTGCGAGCGGCCTCCGCGTGCCAAAAATAGGATGCGGGCACAGCCGCGCCCAGAAATAACCACCCGAAGGTCGTTGCGCCAAAACCCCCCAGCGGAAAAATGGCCAAAAAACGGGTGGGCTATAGCCTTAGGGGGAGGGGCTGGCCAACTTCGTCCGCCGGACTCGGAATGGGGCGAGAATTTGCGACCGGCCTCCGCGTGCCAAAAATAGTCCGCGGGCGCAGCCGTGCCCAAAAATAGGCCGCACCCAAATCCGCGCCCAAAAATAACCGACCGAAGTCCTGGGCGCCAAGTTCGTCCAGCGGAAAAAGGCCACAAAAACGGGTGGGCTATAGCCTTGGGGGGTGGGACTGGCCAACTTCGTCCGCCGGACTCGGAATGCCGCGAGACTTTGCGAGGGGCCTCCGTGTGCCAAAAATAGGCCCCGGGCAAAGCCTCGCCCAAAAATAACTGCCCGAAGGCCGGGGCGCCAAGTTCGTCCAGCGGAAAAAGGCCACAAAAACGGGTGGGCTATAGCCTTGGGGGGTGGGGATGGCCAACTTCGTCCGCCGGACTCGGAATGCCGCGAGACTTTGCGAGGGGCCTCCGTGTACCAAAAATAGGCCGCGGGCAAAGCCGCGCCCAAAAATAACCGCCCGAAGTCCGGGGCGCCAAGTTCGTCCAGCGGAAAAAGGCCACAAAAACGGGTGGGCTATAGCCTTGGGGGGTGGGGCTGGCCAACTTCGTCCGCCGGACTCGGAATGCCGCGAGACTTTGCGAGGGGCCTCCATGTGCCAAAAATAGGCCGCGGACAGAGCCGCGCCCAAAAATAACCGGCGGAAGGCCGCGGCGCCATGTTCGTCCGCCGGAAAAAAGCCACAAAAACGGGTGGGCTATAGCCTTGGGGGGTGGGGCTGGCCAACTTCATCCGCCGGACTCAGAATGCCGCGAGACTTTGCGAGGGGCATCCGTGTGCCAAAAATAGGCCGCGGGCAAATCCGCGCCAAAAAATAACCGCCCGAAGGCCGCGGCGCCAAGTTCTTCCAGCGGAAAAAGGCCACAAAAACGGGTGGGCTATAGCCTTGGGGGGTGGGGCTGGCCCACTTGGTCCGCCGGACTCGGAATGCCGCGAGACTTTGCGAGGGGCCTCCGTGTGCCAAAAATAGGCCGCGGGCAAAGCCGCGCCCAAAAATAACCGACCGAAGGCCGCGGCGCCAACTTCGTCCAGCGGAAAAAGGCCACAAAAAAGGGTTGGCTATAGCCTTCGGGGGTGTGGCTGGCCAACTTCGTCCACCGGACTCGGAATGCCGTGAGACTTTGCGAGGGGCCTCCGTATGCCAAAAATAGGCCGCGGGCACAGCCACGCCCAAAAATAACCCCCCGAAGGTCGTTACGCCCGAACCCCCCATCGGAAAAATGGCCAAAAAACGGGTGGGCTATAGCCTTGGGGGGAGGGGCTGCCCAACTTCGTCCGCCGGACTCGGAATGGGGCGAGACTTTTCGAGCGGCCTCCGCGTACAAAAAATAGGCCGCGGGCACAGCCGCGCCCAAAAATAACCGCCCGAAGGCCGGGGCGCCAAGTTCGTCCAGCGGAAAAATGGCCAAAAAACGGGTGGGCTATAGCCTTGGGGGGAGGGGCTGCCCAACTTCGTCCGCCGGACTCGGAATGGGGCAAGACTTTGCGAACGGCCTCCGCGTGCCAAAAATAGGCCGCGGGCACAGCCGCGCCCAAAAATAACCGCCCGCAGGCTGGGGCGTCAAGTTCGCCCAGCGGAAAAATGGACAAAAAACGGGTGGGCTATAGCCTTGGGGGGAGGGGCTACCCAACTTCGTTCGCCGGACTTGGAATGGGGCGAGACTTTGCGAGCGGCCTCCGCGTGCCAAAAATAGGCCGCGGTCACAGCCGCGCCAAAAATAACCACACGAAGGCCGGGGCGCCAAGTTCGTCCAGCGGAAAAATGGCCAAAAAACGGGTGGGCTATAGCCTTGGGGGGACGGGCTGGCCAACTTCGTCCGCCGGACTCGGAATGGGGCGAGACTTTGCGAGCGGTCTCCGCGTGCCAAAAATAGGCCGCGGGCACAGCCGCGCCCAAAAATAACCGCCCGCAGGCCGGGGTGCGAAGTTCGTCCAGCGGAAAAATGGACAAAAAACGGGTGGGCTATAGCCTTGGGGGGAGGGGCTGCCCAACTTCGTCCGCCGGACTCGGAATGGGGCGAGACTTTGCGAGCGGTCTCCGCGTGCCAAAAATAGGCCGCGGGCACAGCCGCGCCCAAAAATAACCGCCCGCAGGCCGGGGTGCGAAGTTCGTCCAGCGGAAAAATGGACAAAAAACGGGTGGGCTATAGCCTTGGGGGGAGGGGCTGCCCAACTTCGTCCGCCGGACTCGGAATGGGGCAAGACTTTGCGAACGGCCTCCGCGTGCCAAAAATAGGCCGCGGGCACAGCCGCGCCCAAAAATAACCGCCCGCAGGCTGGGGCGTCAAGTTCGCCCAGCGGAAAAATGGACAAAAAACGGGTGGGCTATAGCCTTGGGGGGAGGGGCTACCCAACTTCGTCCGCCGGACTTGGAATGGGGCGAGACTTTGCGAGCGGCCTCCGCGTGCCAAAAATAGGCCGCGGTCACAGCCGCGCCAAAAATAACCACACGAAGGCCGGGGCGCCAAGTTCGTCCAGCGGAAAAATGGCCAAAAAACGGGTGGGCTATAGCCTGGGGAGGAGGGGCTGGCCCACTTCGTCCGCCGGACTCGGAATGGGCCCAGACTTTGCGAGCGGCCTCCGCGTGCCAAAAATAGGCCGCGGGCACAGCCGCGCCAAAAATAACCACCCGAAGGCCGGGGCGCCAAGTTCGTCTAGCGGAAAAATGGCAGAAAAATCGGGTGGGATATAGCCTTGGGGGGAGGGGCTGGCCAACTTCGTCCGCCGGACTTGGAATGGGGCGAGACTTTGTGAACGGCCTCCGCGTGCCAAAAATAGGCCGCGGGCACAGCCGCGCCCAAAAATAACCGCCCGCAGGCTGGGGCGTCAAGTTTGCCCAGCGGAAAAATGGACAAAAAACGGGTGGGCTATAGCCTTGGGGGGAGGGGCTACCCAACTTCGTCCGCCGGACTTGGAATGGGGCGAGACTTTGCGAGCGGCCTCCGCGTGCCAAAAATAGGCCGCGGTCACAGCCGCGCCAAAAATAACCACACGAAGGCCGGGGCGCCAAGTTCGTCCAGCGGAAAAATGGCCAAAAAACGGGTGGGCTATAGCCTTGGGGGGACGGGCTGGCCAACTTCGTCCGCCGGACTCGGAATGGGGCAAGACTTTGCGAGCGGTCTCCGCGTGCCAAAAATAGGCCGCGGGCACAGCCGCGCCCAAAAATAACCGCCCGCAGGCCGGGGTGCGAAGTTCGTCCAGCGGAAAAATGGACAAAAAACGGGTGGGCTATAGCCTTGGGGGATGGGCTTCCCAACTTCGTCCGCGGACTCGGAATGGGGCGAGACTTTGCGAGCGGGCTCCGAGTGCCCAAAGTAGGCCGCGGGCACAGCCGCGCCCAAAAATAACCGCCCGCAGGCCGGGGTGCGAAGTTCGTCCAGCGGAAAAATGGACAAAAAACGGGTGGGCTATAGCCTTGGGGGGAGGGGCTGCCCAACTTCGTCCGCCGGACTCGGAATGGGGCAAGACTTTGCGAACGGCCTCCGCGTGCCAAAAATAGGCCGCGGACACAGCCGCGCCCAAAAATAACCGCCCGCAGGCTGGGGCGTCAAGTTCGCCCAGCGGAAAAATGGACAAAAAACGGGTGGGCTATAGCCTTGGGGGGAGGGGCTACCCAACTTCGTCCGCCGGACTTGGAATGGGGCGAGACTTTGCGAGAGGCCTCCGCGTGCCAAAAATATGCCTCGGGCACAGCCGTACCCAAAAATAACCACACGAAGGCCGGGGCGCCAAGTTCGTCCAGCGGAAAAATGGCCAAAAAACGGGTGGGCTATAGCCTTGGGGGGAGGGGCTGGCCAACTTCGTCCGCCGGACTCGGAATGGGGCGAGACTTTGCGAGTGGCCTCCACGTGCCAAAAATAGGCCGCGGGCACAGCCGCGCCCAAAAATAACCGCCCGAAGGCCGGGGCGCCAAGTTCGTCCAGCGGAAAAATGGCTAAAAAACGGGTGGGCTATAGCCTTGGGGGGAGGGGCTGGCCAACTTCGTCCGCCGGACTCGGAATGCCGCGAGACTTTGCGAGGGGCCTCCGTGTGCCAAAAATAGGCCGCGGCCAAAGCCGCGCCCAAAAATAACCGCCCAAAGGCCGGGGCGCCAAGTTCGTCCAGCGGAAAAAGGCCACAAAAACGGGTTGGCTATAGCCTTGGGGGGTGGGGCTGGCCAAATTTGTCCGCCGGACTCGGAATGCCGCGAGACTTTAAGAGGGGCCTCCGTGTGCCAAAAATAGGCCGCGGTCAAAGCCGCGCCCAAAAATAGCCGCCCGAAGGCCGCGGCGCCAAGTTCGTCTAGCGGAAAAAGGCCACAAAAACGGGTGGGCTATAGCCTTGGGTGGTGGGGCTGGCCAACTTCGTCCGCCGGACTCGGAATGCCGTGAGGCTTTGCGAGGGGCCTCCGTGTGCCAAAAATAGGCCGCAGGAAAAACCGCGCCCAAAAATAACCGGTCGAAGGCCGCGGCGCCAAGTTCGTACAGCGGAAAAAGGCGACAAAAACGGGCGGGCTATGGCCTTGGGGGGTGGGGCTGGCCCACTTCGTCCGCCGGACTCGGAATGCCGCGAGACTTTGCGAGGGGCCTCCGTGTGCCAAAAATAGGCAGCTGCCAAACCCGCGCCCAAAAATAACCGCACGAAGGCCGCGGCGCCAAGTTCGTCCAGCGGAAAAAGGCCACAAAAACGGGATGGCTATAGCCTTGGGGGGAGGGGCTGCCAACTTCGTCCGCCGGACTCGGAATTGGACGAGACATAGCGAGCGGCCTCCGCGTGCCAAAAATAGGCCACCGGCACAGCCGTACCCAAAAATAACCGCCCGAAGGCCGGGGCACCTTGTTCGTCCAGCGGAAAAATGGCCATAAAACGGGTGGGCTATAGCCTTGGGGGGACGGGCTGGCCAACTTCGTCCGCCGGACTCAGAACGGGGCGAGACTTTATGAGCGGCCTCCGCGTGCCAAAAATAGCCCGCGGGCACAGCCGCGCTAAAAATAACCACCCGAAGGCCGGGGCGCCAAGTTCGTCCAGTGAAAAATGGCCAAAAAACTGGTGGGCTATAGCCTTGGGGGGAGGGGCTGGCCAACTTCGTCCGCCGGACTCGGAATAGGGCGAGACTTTGCGAGCGGCCTCCGCGCGCCAAAAATATGCCGCGGGCACAGCCGCACCAAAAAATAACCCCCAGAAGGTCGGCGCGCCCAAACCCCCCAGCGGAAAAATGGCCAAAAAACGGGTGGGCTATAGCCTTGGGGGGAGGGGCTACCAACTTCGTCCGCCGGACTCGGAATGGGGTGAGACTTAGCGAGCGGCCTCCGCGTGCCAAAAATAGTCCGCGGGCACAGCCACGGCCAAAAATAACCGCCCGAAGGTCGGCGCGCCCAAACCCCCCAGCGGAAAAATGGCCAAAAAACGGGTGGGCTATAGCCTTGGAGGGAGGGGCTGGCCAACTTCATCCGCCGGACTCAGAATGGGACGAAACTTTGCGAGCGGCCTCCGCGTGCCAAAAATAGGCCGCTGGCATAGCCGCGCCCAAAAATAACTGGCCGAAGGCCGGGGCGCCAAGTTCGTCCAGCGGAAAAATGGGCAAAAAACGGGTGGGCTATAGCCTTGGGGGGAGGGGCTGGCCAACTTCGTCCGCCGGACTCGGAATGGGGCGAGACTTTGCGAGCGGCCTCCGCGTGCCAAAAATAGGCCCCGGGCACAGCCGCGCCCAAAAATAACTGCCCGAAGGCCGGGGCGCCAAGTTCGTCCAGCAGAAAAATGGCCAAAAAATGGGTGGGCTATAGCCTTGGGGGGAGGGGCTGACCAACTTCGTCCGCCGGACTCGGAATGGGGCGAGACTTTGCGAGCGGCCTCCACGTGCCAAAAAAAGGCCGTGGTCACAGCCGCGCCCAAAAATAACCTCCCGATGGCCGGGGCGCCAAGTTCGTCCAGCGGAAAAATGGCCAAAAATCGGGTGGGCTATAGCCTTGGGGGGAGGGGCTGGCCAATTTCGTCCGTCGGAGTCGGAATGGGGCGAGACTTTGCACGCGGCCTCTGCGTGCCAAAAATAGGCCACGGGCACAGCCGCGCCCAAAAATAACCGCCCGAAGGTCGGCGCGCCCAAACCCCCCAGCGGAAAAATGGCCAAAAAACGGGTGGGCTATAGCCTTGGGGGGAGGGGCTGGCGAACTTCGTCCGCGGGACTCGGAATGGGGCGAGCCTTTGCGAGTGGCCTCCGCGTGCCAAAAATAGGCCGTAGGCACAGCCGCGCTAAAAAATAACCGCCCGAAGGCCGGGGCGCCAAGTTTGTCCAGCGGAAAAATGGCCAAAAAACGGGTGGGCTATAGCCTTGGGGGGAGGGGCTGGCCAACTTCGTCCGTCGGAGTCGGAATGGGGCGAGACATTCCGAGCGCCCTCCGCGTGCCAAAAATAGGCCACGGGCACAGCCGCGCCCAAAAATAACCGCCCGAAGGTCGGCGCGCCCAAACCCCCCAGCGGAAAAATGGCCAAAAAACGGGTGGGCTATAGCCTTGGGGGGAGGGGCTGGCGAACTTCGTCCGCGGGACTCGGAATGGGGCGAGCCTTTGCGAGTGGCCTCCGCGTGCCAAAAATAGGCCGTAGGCACAGCCGCGCTAAAAAATAACCGCCCGAAGGCCGGGGCGCCAAGTTTGTCCAGCGGAAAAATGGCCAAAAAACGGGTGGGCTATAGCCTTGGGGGGAGGGGCTGGCCAACTTCGTCCGTCGGAGTCGGAATGGGGCGAGACATTCCGAGCGCCCTCCGCGTGCCAAAAATAGGCCACGGGCACAGCCGCGCCCAAAAATAACCGCCCGAAGGTCGGCGCGCCCAAACCCCCCAGCGGAAAAATGGCCAAAAAACGGGTGGGCTATAGCCTTGGGGGGAGGGGCCGGCGAACTTCGTCCGCGGGACTCGGAATGGGGCGAGACTTTACGAGCGGCCTCCGCGTGCCAAAAATAGGCTACGGGCTCAGCCGCGCCCTAAAATAACCGCCCGAAGGCTGGGGCGCCAAGTTCGTCCAGCGGAAAAATGGTCAAAAAACGGGTGGGCTATAGCCTTGGAGGGAGGGGCTGGCCAACTTCGTCCGCCGGACTCAGAATGGGATGAAACTTTGCGAGCGGCCTCCGCGTGCCAAAAATAGGCCGCTGGCATAGCCGCGCCCAAAAATAACTGGCCCAAGGCCGGGGCGCCAAGTTCGTCCAGCGGAAAAATGGCCAAAAAACGGGTGGGCTATAGCCTTGGGGGGAGGGGCTGGCCGACTTCGTCCGCCGGACTCGGAATGCCGCGAGACTTTGCGAGGGGCCTCCGTGTGCCAAAAATAGGCAGCTGCCAAACCCGCGCCCAAAAATAACCGCACGAAGGCCGCGGCGCCAAGTTCGTCCAGCGGAAAAAGGCCACAAAAACGGGATGGCTATAGCCTTGGGGGGAGGGGCTGCCAACTTCGTCCGCCGGACTCGGAATTGGACGAGACATAGCGAGCGGCCTCCGCGTGCCAAAAATAGGCCACCGGCACAGCCGTACCCAAAAATAACCGCCCGAAGGCCGGGGCACCTTGTTCGTCCAGCGGAAAAATGGCCATAAAACGGGTGGGCTATAGCCTTGGGGGGACGGGCTGGCCAACTTCGTCCGCCGGACTCAGAACGGGGCGAGACTTTATGAGCGGCCTCCGCGTGCCAAAAATAGCCCGCGGGCACAGCCGCGCTAAAAATAACCACCCGAAGGCCGGGGCGCCAAGTTCGTCCAGTGAAAAATGGCCAAAAAACGGGTGGGCTATAGCCTTGGGGGGAGGGGCTGGCCGACTTCGTCCGCCGGACTCGGAATGGGGGAGACTTTTTGAGCGGCCTCCGCATGCCAAAAATAGGCCGCGGGTACAGCCGCGCCCAAAAATAACCGCCCGAAGGCCGGGGCGCCAAGTTCGCCCAGCAGAAAAATGGCCAAAAAACGGGTGGGCTATAGCCTTGGGGGGAGGGGCTGGCCAACTTCGTCCGCCGGACTCGGAATGGGACGAGACTTTGCGAGCGGCCTACGCGTGCCAAAAATAGGCCGCGGGCACAGCCGCACCCAAAAATAACTGCCCGAAGGCCGGGGCACCAAGTTCGTCCAGCGGAAAAATGGCGAAAAAACGGGTGGGCTATAGCCTTGGGGGAGGGGCTGGCCCATTTCGTACGCCGGACTCGGAATGGGACGACACTATGCGAACGGCCTCCGTGTGGCAAAAATAGGCCGCGGGCACAGCCCTGCTAAAAAATAACCGCCCGAACGCCGGGGCGGCAAGTTCGTCCAGCGGAAAAATGGCCAAAAAACGGGTGGGCTATAGCCTTGGGCGGAGGGGCTGGCCAACTTCGTCCGCCGGAATCGGAATGGGGCGAGACTTTGCAAGCGGCGTCCGCGTACCAAAAATAGGCCGTGGGCACAGCCGCGCCCAAAATTAACCGCCCGAAGACCGGGGCGCCTAGTTCGTCCAGCGGAAAAATGGCCAAAAAACGGGTGGGCTATAGCCTTGGGCGAAGGGGCTGGCCAACTTCGTCCGCCGGAATCGGAATGGGGCGAGACTTTGCAAGCGGCGTCCGCGTACCAAAAATAGGCCGTGGGCACAGCCGCGCCCAAAATTAACCACCCGAAGACCGGGGCGCCTAGTTCGTCCAGCGGAAAAATGGCCAAAAAACGGGTGGGCTATAGACTTGGGGGGAGGGGCTGGCCAACTTCTTCCGCCGGACTCGGAATGGGGCGAGACTTTGCGAGCGGCCTCCACGTGCCAAAAAAAGGCCGTGGTCACAGCCGCGCCCAAAAATAACCTCCCGATGGCCGGGGCGCCAAGTTCGTCCAGCGGAAAAATGGCCAAAAATCGGGTGGGCTATAGCCTTGGGGGGAGGGGCTGGCCAATTTCGTCCGTCGGAGTCGGAATGGGGCGAGACTTTGCACGCGGCCTCTGCGTGCCAAAAATAGGCCACGGGCACAGCCGCGCCCAAAAATAACCGCCCGAAGGTCGGCGCGCCCAAACCCCCCAGCGGAAAAATGGCCAAAAAACGGGTGGGCTATAGCCTTGGGGGGAGGGGCTGGCGAACTTCGTCCGCGGGACTCGGAATGGGGCGAGCCTTTGCGAGTGGCCTCCGCGTGCCAAAAATAGGCCGTAGGCACAGCCGCGCTAAAAAATAACCGCCCGAAGGCCGGGGCGCCAAGTTTGTCCAGCGGAAAAATGGCCAAAAAACGGGTGGGCTATAGCCTTGGGGGGAGGGGCTGGCCAACTTCGTCCGTCGGAGTCGGAATGGGGCGAGACATTCCGAGCGCCCTCCGCGTGCCAAAAATAGGCCACGGGCACAGCCGCGCCCAAAAATAACCGCCCGAAGGTCGGCGCGCCCAAACCCCCCAGCGGAAAAATGGCCAAAAAACGGGTGGGCTATAGCCTTGGGGGGAGGGGCTGGCGAACTTCGTCCGCGGGACTCGGAATGGGGCGAGCCTTTGCGAGTGGCCTCCGCGTGCCAAAAATAGGCCGTAGGCACAGCCGCGCTAAAAAATAACCACCCGAAGGCCGGGGCGCCAAGTTCGTCCAGCGGAAAAATGGCCAAAAAACGGGTGGGCTATAGCCTAGGGGGGAGGGGCCGGCCCACTTCGTCCGACGGACTTGGAATGGGGCGAGACTTTACGAGTGGCCTCCGCGTACCAAAAATAGGCCGCGGGCACAGCCGCGCCCAAAACTAACCCCCCGAAGGTCGTTGCACCTAAACCCCCCAGCGGAAAAATGGCCAAAAAACGCGTGGGCTATAGCCTTGGGGGAGGGGCTGGCCGACTTCGTCCGCTGGACTCGGAATAGGGCGAGACTTTGCGAACGGCCTCTGCGAGCCACAAATAGGCCACGGGCACAACCGCACCCTAAAATAACCGCCCGAAGGCCGGGGTGCCAAGTTCGTCCAGCGGAAAAAGGCCACAAAAACGGGTGAGCTATAGCCTTGGGGGGTGGGGCTGGCCAACTTCATTCGCCGGACTCGGAAGAGCGCGAGACTTTGTGAGGGGCCTCCGTGTGCCAAAAATAGGCCGCGGGCACAGGCGCGCCCAAAAATAACTGCCCGAAGGCCGGGGCGCCAAGTTCGTCCAGCGCAAAAAGGCCACAAAAACGGGTGGGCTATAGCTTTGGGGGGTGGGGCTGGCCAACTTCGTCCGCCGGACTCGGAATGGTGCGAGACTTTGCGAGGGGCCTCCGTGTGCTAAAAATAGGCCGCGGACACAGCCGCGCCCTAAAATAACCGCCCGACGGCCGGGGCGCCAAGTTCGTCCAGCGGAAAAAGGCCACAAAACCGGGTGGGCTATCGCCTTGGGGGTGGGGCTGGCCAACTTCGTCCGCCGGACTCGGAATAGTGTGAGACTTTGCGAGGGGCCTACGTGTGCCAAAAATAGACCGCGATCACAGCCGCGCCCAAAAATAACCGCCCGAAGGCCGGGGCGCCATGTTCGTCCAGCGGAAAAAGGCCACAAAAACGGGTGGGCTATAGCCTTGGGGGGTGGGGCTGGCCTACTTCGTCCGCCGGACTCGGAATGGAGCGAGACTTTGCGAGGTGCCTCCGTGTGCCAAAAATAGGCCGCGGGCACAGCGCGCCCAAAAATACCCGCCCGAAGGCCGGGGCACCAAGTTCGTCCAGCGGAAAAAGGCCACAAAAACGGGTGGGCTATAGCCTTGGGTGGTGGGGCTGGCCAACTTCGTCCGCCGGACTCGGAATGGTGCGAGACCTTGCGAGGCACCTCCGCGTGCCAAAAATAGGCTGCGGGCACAGCCACACCCAAAAATAACCGCCCGAAGACCGGGGCGCCAAGTTCGTCCAGCGGAAAAAGGCCACCAAAACGGGTGGGCTATAGCCTTGGGGGGTGGGGCTGGCCAACTTCGTCCTCCGGACTCGGAATGGCGCGAGACTTTGCGAGGCACCTCCGCGTGCCAAAAATAGGCTGCGGGCACAGCCACACCCAAAAATAACCGCCCGAAGACCGGGGCGCCAAGTTCGTCCAGCGGAAAAAGGCCACAAAAACGGGTGGGCTATAGCCTTGGGGGGTGGGGCTGGCCAACTTCGTCCGCCGGACTTGGAATGGCGCGAGACTTTGCGAGGCACCTCCGTGGGCCAAAAATAGGCCGCGGGCACAGCGCGCCCAAAAATACCCGCCCGAAGGCCGGGGCACCAAGTTCGTCCAGCGGAAAAAGGCCACAAAAACGGGTGGGCTATAGCCTTGGGGGGTGGGGATGGCCCACTTCGTCCGCCGGACTCGGAATGGAGCGAGACTTTGCGAGGCGCCTCCGTGTACCAAAAATAGGCCGCGGGCACAGCGCGACCAAAAATACCCGCCCGAAGGCCGGGGCACCAAGTTCGTCCAGCGGAAAAAGGCCACAAAAACGGGTGGGCTATAGCCTTGGGGGGTGGGGATGGCCCACTTCGTCCGCCGGACTCGGAATGGAGCGAGACTTTGCGAGGCGCCTCCGTGTACCAAAAATAGGCCGCGGGCACAGCGCGACCAAAAATACCCGCCCGAAGGCCGGGGCACCAAGTTCGTCCAGCGGAAAAAGGCCACAAAAACGGGTGGGCTATAGCCTTGGGTGGTGGGGCTGGCCAACTTCGTCCACCGGACTCGGAATGGTGCGAGACTTTGCGAGGCACCTCCGTGTGCCAAAAATAGGCCGCGGCACAGCCGCGCCCAAAAATACCCGCCCGAAGGCCGGGGCGCCAAGTTCGTCCAGCGGAAAAAGGCCACAAAAACGGGTGGGCTATAGCCTTGGGGGTGGGGGTGGCCCACTTCGTTCGCCGGACTCGGAATGGCGCGAGACTTTGCGAGGTGCCTCCGTGTGCCAAAAATAGGCCGCGGGCACAGCGGCGCCCAAAAATACCCGTCCGAAGGCCGGGGCGCAAAGTTTTTCCAGCGGAAAAAGGCCACCAAAACGGGTGCGCTATAGCCTTGGGGGGTGGGGCTGGCCAACTTCGTCCTCCGGACTCGGAATGGCGCGAGACTTTGCGAGGCACCTCCGCGTGCCAAAAATAGGCTGCGGGCACAGCCGCACCCAAAAATAACCGCCCGAAGACCGGGGCGCCAAGTTCGTCCAGCGGAAAAAGGCCACAAAAACGGGTGGGCTATAGCCTTGGGGGGTGGGGCTGGCCAACTTCGTCCGCCGGACTTGGAATGGCGCGAGACTTTGCGAGGCGCCTCCGTGGGACAAAAATAGGCCGCGGGCACAGCGCGCCCAAAAATACCCGCCCGAAGGCCGGGGCACCAAGTTCGTCCAGCGGCAAAAGGCCACCAAAACGGGTGGGCTATAGCCTTGGGGGGTGGGGATGGCCCACTTCGGTCCGGTGCACTCGGGAATGGCGCGAGACTTTGCGAGGGCCCTCCATGTGGGAAAAATAGGCCGCGGGCACAGCCGCGTCCCAAAATTACCGCCGAAGGCCGGGGCGCCAAGTTCGTCCAGCGGAAAAAGGCCACAAAAACGGGTGGGCTATAGCCTTGGGGGGTGGGGATGGCCTACTTCGTCGGCCGCACTCGGAATGGCGTGAGACTTGGTGAGGGCCCTCCGTGTGCCAAAAATAGGCCGCGGCCACAGCCGCGCCCAAAATACCCCGCCCAAAGGCCGGGCGCCAAGTTCGTCCAGCGGAAACAGGCCACAAAAACGGGTGGGCTATAGCCTTGGGGGTGGGGCTGCCCCACTTCGTCTGCTGTCTTGAATTGCGCGAGACTTTGCGAGGGCCCTTCTTGTGCCAAAAAGAGGCCACGGGCACAGCCGCGTCCAATAATTACCGCCCGATGGCCGGGGCGCCAAGTTCGTCCAGCGGAAAAAGGCCACAAAAACGGGTGGGCTATAGCCTTGGGGTGTGGATGGCCCTTCGTCCGCCGCACTTTCGGAATGGCGCGAGACTTGGCGAGGGCCCTCCGTGTGTGCCAAAATAGGCCACGGGCACAGCCGCGCCCAAAAATACCCGCCCGAAGGCCGGGGCACCAAGTTCGTCCAGCGGAAAAAGGCCACAAAAATGGGTGGGCTATAGCCTTGGGGGGTGGGGATGGCCCACTTCGTCCGCCGCACTCGGAATGGCGCGAGACTTGGCGAGCGCCCTCCGTGTGCCAAAAATAGGCATGAGGCACAGCCGCCCAAAAATAACCGCCCGAAGGCCGGGGCACCAAGTTCGTCCAGCGGAAAAAGGCCACAAAAACGGGTGGGCTATAGCCTTGGGGGGTGGCGATGGCCCACTTCGTCAGCCGGACTCGGAATGGCGCGAGACTTTATGAGCGGCCTCCGTGTGCCAAAAATAGGGCACGGGCACAGCCGCGCCCAAAAATAACCGCCCGAAGGCCGGGGCGCCAAGTTCGTCCAGCGGAATAAGGCCACAAAAACGGGTGGGCTATAGCCTTGGGGGGTGGGGCTGGCCAACTTCGTCCGTCGGACTCGGAATGGCGCGAGACTTTGCGAGGTGCCTCCGTGCGCCAAATATAGGCCGCGGGCACAGCCGCACCCAAAAATACCCGCCCGAAGGCCGCGGCGCCAGGTTCGTCCAGCGGAAAAAGACCACAAAAACGGGTGAGCTATAGCCTTGGGGGGTGGCGAAGGCCAACTCCGTCCGCCGGACACGGAATGGCACGAGACTTTGCGAGGCTCCTCCGTGTGCCAAAAATAGGCCACGGGCAAAGCCGCGCCCTAAAATAACCGCCCGAAGGCCGGGGCGCCAAGTTCGTCCAGCGGAAAAAGGCCACAAAAACGGGTGAGCTATAGCCTTGGGGGGTGGGGCTGGCCAACTTCGTCCGCCGGACTCGGAATAGCGCGAGACTTTTGTGAGGGGCCTCCGTGTGCCAAAAATAGGCCGCGTTCACAGCCGCGCCCAAAAATAACCGCCCGAAGGCCGGGGCGCCAAGTTCGCCCAGCGGAAAAAGGCCACAAAATCGGGTGGGCTATAGCCTTGGTGGGTGGGGCTGGCCCACTTCGTCCGCCGGACTCGGAATGGCGCGAGACTTTGCGAGGGGCCTCCGTGTGACAAAAATAGGCCGCGGGCACAGCCGTGCCCAAAAATAACCGCCCGAAGGCCGGGGCGCCAAGTTCGTCCAGCGGAAAAAGGCCACAAAAACGGGTGGGCTATAGCCTTGGGGGGTGGGGCTGGCCAACTTCGTCCGCCGGACTCGGAATAGTGTGAGACTTTGCGAGGGGCCTACGTGTGCCAAAAATAGACCGCGATCACAGCCGCGCCCAAAAATAACCGCCCGAAGGCCGGGGCGCCATGTTCGTCCAGCGGAAAAAGGCCACAAAAACGGGTGGGCTATAGCCTTGGGGGGTGGGGCTGGCCAACTTCGTCCGCCGGACTCGGAATAGTGTGAGACTTTGCGAGGGGCCTACGTGTGCCAAAAATAGACCGCGATCACAGCCGCGCCCAAAAATAACCGCCCGAAGGCCGGGGCGCCATGTTCGTCCAGCGGAAAAAGGCCACAAAAACGGGTGGGCTATAGCCTTGGGGGGTGGGGCTGGCCTACTTCGTCCGCCGGACTCGGAATGGAGCGAGACTTTGCGAGGCGCCTCCGTGTGCCAAAAATAGGCCGCGGGCACAGCGCGCCCAAAAATACCCGCCCGAAGGCCGGGGCACCAAGTTCGTCCAGCGGAAAAAGGCCACAAAAACGGGTGGGCTATAGCCTTGGGTGGTGGGGCTGGCCAACTTCGTCCGCCGGACTCGGAATGGTGCGAGACTTTGCGAGGCACCTCCGCATGCCAAAAATAGGCTGCGGGCACAGCCACACCCAAAAATAACCGCCCGAAGACCGGGGCGCCAAGTTCGTCCAGCGGAAAAAGGCCACCAAAACGGGTGGGCTATAGCCTTGGGGGGTGGGGCTGGCCAACTTCGTCCTCCGGACTCGGAATGGCGCGAGACTTTGCGAGGCACCTCCGCGTGCCAAAAATAGGCTGCGGGCACAGCCACTCCCAAAAATAACCGCCCGAAGACCGGGGCGCCAAGTTCATCCAGCGGAAAAATGGCCAAAAAATGGGTGGGCTATAGCCTTGGGGGGAGGGGCTGCCAACTTCGTCCGCCGGACTCGGAATGGTGCGAGACTTTGCGAACGGCCTCCGCGTGCCAAAAATAGGCCGCGGGCACAGCCGTGTCCAAAAATGACCGCCCGAAGGCCGGGGCGCCAAGTTCGTCCAGCGGAAAAATGGCCAAAAAACGGGAGGGCTATAGCCTTGGGGGGAGGGGCTGGCCAACTTCGTCCGCCGGACTCGGAATGGGGCGACACTTTGCGAGCGGCCTCCGCGTACCAAAAATTGGCCGCGGACACAGCCACGCCCAAAAATAACCCCCCGAAGGTCGGCGCGCCCTAACCCCCCAGCGGAAAAATGGCCAAAAAACGGGTGGGCTATAGCCTTGGGGGGAGGGGCTACCAACTTCGTCCGCCGGACTCGGAATGGGGTGAGACTTTACGAGTGGCCTCCGCATACCAAAAATTGGCCATGGACACAGCCGCGCCCGAAAAAAACACCCCGAAGGTCGGCGCGCCCAAACCCCCCAGCGGAAAAATGGCCAAAAAATGGGTGGGCTATAGCCTTGGGGGGAGGGGCTGGCCAACTTCGTCCGCCGGACTCGGAATGGGGCGAGACTTTGTGAACGGCCTCCACGTGCCAAAAATAGGCCGCGGGCACAGCCGCGCCCAAAAATAACTCCCCGAAGGTCGGCGCGCCCAAACCCCCCAGCAGAAAAATGGCCAAAAAAGGGGTGGGCTATAGCCTTGGGGGGAGGGGCTGGCCCACTTCGTCCGCCGGACTCGGAATGGGGCAAGACTTTGTGAGCGGCCTCCGCGCACCAAAAATAGGCCGCGGGCACAGCCGCGCCCAAAAATAACCGCCCGAAGGCCGGGGTACCAAGTTCTTCCAGCGGAAAAATGGCCAAAAAACGGGAGGGCTATAGCCTTGGGGGGAGGGGCTGGCCAACTTCGTCCGCCGGACTCGGAATGGGGCGACACTTTGCGAGCAGCCTCCGCGTACCAAAAATCTGCCGCGGACACAGCCACGCCCAAAAATAACCCCCCGAAGGTCGGCGCGCCCTAACCCCCCAGCGGAAAAATGGCCAAAAAACGGGTGGGCTATAGCCTTGGGGGGAGGGGCTACCAACTTCGTCCGCCGGACTCGGAATGGCGTGAGACTTTGCGAGCGGCCTCCGTCTGCAAAAAATAGGCCCCGGACACATCTGCGCCCAAAAATAACCGCCCGAAGGCCGGGGCACCAAGTTCGTCCAGCGGAAAAAGGCCACAAAAACGGGTGGGCTATAGCCATGGGGGGTGGGGCTTGCCAACTTCGTCCGCCGGACTCGGAATGGCGCGAGACTTTTCGAACGGCCTCCGTGTGCCAAAAATAGGCCCCGGACACATCCGCGCCCAAAAATAACCGCCCGAAGTCCGGGGCGCCAAGTTCGTCCAGCGGAAAAAGGCCACAAAAACGGGTGGGCTATAGCCTTGGGGGGTGGGGCGGGCTGACTTCGTCCGCCGGACTCGGAATGGCGCGAGACTTTGCGAGCGGTCTCCTTGTGCCAAAAATAGGCCCCGGGCACAGCCGCGCCCAAAAATAACCGCCCGAAGGCCGGGGCACCAACTTCGTCCAGCGGAAAAAGGCCACGAAAACGGGTGGGCTATAGCCTTGGGGGGTGGGGCTGGCCAACTTCGTCCGCCGGACTCGGAATGGCGCGAGACTTTGCGAGCGGCCTCCGTGTGCCAAAAATAGGCCCCGGACACATCCGCGCCCAAAAATAACCGCCCGAAGTCCGGGGCGCCAAGTTCGTCCAGCGGAAAAAGGCCACAAAAACGGGTGGGCTATAGCCTTGGGGGGTGGGGCTGGCCGACTTCGTCTGCCGGACTCGGAATGGCGCGAGACTTTGTAAGCGGTCTCCTTGTGCCAAAAATAGGCCCCGGGCACAGCCGCGCCCAAAAATAACCGCCCGAAGGCCGGGGCGCCAACTTCGTCCAGCGGAAAAAGGCCACAAAAACGGGTGGGCTATAGCCTTGGGGGGTGGGGCTGTCCAACTTCGTCAGCCGGGCTCGGAATGGCGCGGGACTTTATGAGCGGCCTCCGTGTGCCCAAAATAGGCCACGGGCACAGCCGCGCCCAAAAATAACCGCCCGAAGGCCGGGGCGCCAACTTCGTCCAGCGGAAAAAGGCCACAAAAACGGGTGGGCTATAGCCTTGGGGGGTGGGGCTGGCCAACTTCGTCCGCCGGACTCGGAATGGCGCGAGACTTTACGAGCTGCATCCGTGTGCCAAAAATAGGCCCCGGACACATCCGCGCCCAAAAATAACCGCCCGAAGGCCGGGGCGCCAAGTTCGTCCTGCGGAATAAGGCCACCAAAACGGGTGTGCTATAGCCTTGGGGGCTGGGGCTGGCCAACTTCGTCCGCCGGACTCGGAATGGCGCGAGACTTTGCGAGCGGCCTCCGTCTGCAAAAAATAGGCCACGGACACATCAACGTCCAAAAATAACCGCCCGAAGGCCGGGGCGCCAACTTCGTCCAGCGGAATAAGGCCACAAAAACGGGTGTGCTATAGCCTTGGGGGGTGGGGCTGGCCAACTTCGTCCGCCGGACTCGGAATGGCGCGAGACTTTGCGAGCGGCCTCCGTCTGCAAAAAATAGGCCCCGGACACATTTGCGCCCAATAATAACCGCCCTAAGGCCGGGGCGCCAAGTTCGTCCAGCGGAAAAAGGCCACAAAAACGGGTGGGCTATAGCCTTGGGGGGTGGGGCTGGCCAACTTCGTCAGCCGGACTCGGAATGGCGCGAGACTTTATGAGCGGCCTCCGTGTGCCAAAAATAGGCCACTGGCACAGCCGAGCCCAAAAATAACCGCCCGAAGGCCGGGGCGCCAACTTCGTCCAGCGGAAAAAGGCCACAAAAACGGGTGGGCTATAGCCTTGGGGGGTGGGGCTGGCCGACTTTGTCCGCCGGACTCGGAATGGCGCGAGACTTTGCCAGCGGTCTCCTTGTGCTAAAAATAGGCCCCGGACACAGCCGCGCCCAAAAATAACCGCCCGAAGGCCGGGGCGCCAACTTCGTCCAGCGGAAAAAGGCCACAAAAACGGGTGGGCTATAGCCTTGGGGGGTGGGGCTGGCCAACTTCGTCCGCCGGACTCGGAATGGCGCGAGACTTTGCGAGCGGCATCCGTGTGCCAAAAATAGGCCCCGGACACATCCGCGCCCAAAAATAACCGCCCGAAGTCCGGGGCTCCAAGTTCGTCCAGCGGAAAAAGGCCACAAAAACGGGTGGGCTATAGCCTTGGGGGGTGGGGCTGGCCGACTTCGTCTGCCGGACTCGGAATGGCGCGAGACTTTGCGAATGGTCTCCTTGTGCCAAAAATTGGCCCCGGGCACAGCCGCTCCCAAAAATAACCGCCCGAAGGCCGGGGCGCCAACTTCGTCCAGCGGAAAAAGGCCACAAAAACGGGTGGGCTATAGCCTTGGGGGGTGGGGCTGGCCAACTTCGTCCGCCGGACTCGGAATGGCGCGAGACTTTGCGAGCGGCATCCGTGTGCCAAAAATAGGCCCCGGACACATCCGCGCCCAAAAATAACCCCCCGAAGGCCGGGGCGCCAAGTTCCTCCAGCGGAATAAGGCCACAAAAACGGGTGTGCTATAGCCTTGGGGGGTGGGGCTGGCCAACTTCGTCCGCCGGACTCGGAATGGTACGAGACTTTGCGAGCGGCCTCCGTCTGCAAAAAATAGGCCCCGGACACATCTGCGCCCAAAAATAACCGCCCGAAGGCCGGGGCGCCAAGTTCGTCCAGCGGAATAAGGCCACAAAAACGCGTGTGCTATAGCCTTGGGGGGTGGGGCTGGCCAACTTCGTCCGCCGGACTCGGAATGGCGCGAGACTTTGCGAGCGGCCTCCGTGTGCCAAAAGCAGGCCCCGGGCACAGCCGCGCCCAAAAATAACCACCCGAAGGCCGGGGCGCCAAGTTCGTCCAGCGGAAAAAAGCCACAAAAACTGGTGGGCTATAGCCTTGGGGGGTGGGGCTGGCAAACTTCGTCCCCCGGACTCCGAATGGCGCGAGACTTTGCGAGTGGCCTCCGTGTGCCAACAATAGGCCCCGGGCACAGCCGCGCCCAAAAATAACCGCCCGAAGACCGAGGCGCCAAGTTCGTCCAGTGGAAAAAGGCCACAAAAACGGGTGGGCTATAGCCTTGGCGGGTGGGGCTGGCCAACTTCGTCCGCCGGACTCGGAATGGCGCGAGACTTTGCGAGCGGCCTCCGTGTGCCAAAAATAGGCCCCGGACACATCCGCGCCCAAAAATAACCGCCCGAAGGCCGGGACGCCAAGTTCGTCCAGCGGAAAAAGACCACAAAAACGGGTGTGCTATAGCCTTGGGGGTGGGGCTGGCCAACTTCGTCCGCCGGACTCGGAATGGCGCGAGACTTTGCGAGCGGCCTCCGTCTGCAAAAAATAGGCCCCGGACACATTTGCGCCCAAAAATAACCGCCCGAAGGCCGGGTCGCCAAGTTCGTCCAGCGGAATAAGGCCACAAAAACGCGTGTGCTATAGCCTTGGGGGGTGGGGCTGGCCAACTTCGTCCGCCGGACTCGGAATGGCGCGAGACTTTGCGAGCGGCCTCCGTGTGCCAAAAATAGGCCCCGGGCACCGCCGCGCCTAAAAATAACCGCCCGAAGGCCGGGGCGCCAAGTTCATCCAGCGGAATAAGGCCACAAAAACGGGTGTGCTATAGCCTTGGGGGTGGGGCTGGCCAACTTCGTCCGCCGGACTCGGAATGGCGCGAGACTTTGCGAGCGGCCTCCGTGTGCAAAAAATAGGCCCCGGACACATTTTCGCCCAAAAATAACCGCCCGAAGGCCGGGGCGCCAAGTTCGTCCAGCGGAAAAAGGCCACAAAAACGGGTGGGCTATAGCCTTGGGGGGTGGGGCTGGCCAACTTCGTCAGCCGGACTCGGAATGGCGCGAGACTTTATGAGCGGCCTCCGTGTGCCAAAAATAGGCCACGGGCACAGCCGCGCCCAAAAATAACCGCCCGAAGGCCGGGGCGCCAAGTTCGTCCAGCGGAATAAGGCCACAAAAACGCGTGTGCTATAGCCTTGGGGGGTGGGGCTGGCCAACTTCGTCCGCCGGACTCGGAATGGCGCGAGACTTTGCGAGCGGCCTCCGTGTGCCAAAAGCAGGCCCCGGGCACAGCCGCGCCCAAAAATAACCACCCGAAGGCCGGGGCGCCAAGTTCGTCCAGCGGAAAAAAGCCACAAACACGGGTGTGCTATAGCCTGGGGGGGTGGGGCTGGCAAACTTCGTCCCCCAGACTCCGAATGGCGCGAGACTTTGCGAGTGGCCTCCGTGTGCCAACAATAGGCCCCGGCACAGCCGCGCCCAAAAATAACCGCCCGAAGACCGAGGCGCCAAGTTCGTCCAGTGGAAAAAGGCCACAAAAACGGGTGGGCTATAGCCTTGGCGGGTGGGGCTGGCCAACTTCGTCCGCCGGACTCGGAATGGCGCGAGACTTTGCGAGTGGCCTCCGTCTGCTGTGGCCAGGCCCCGGACACATCCGCGCCCAAAAATAACCGCCCGAAGGCCGGGACGCCAAGTTCGTCCAGCGGAAAAAGACCACAAAAACGGGTGTGCTATAGCCTTGGGGGTGGGGCTAGCCAACTTCGTCCGCCGGACTCGGAATGGCGCGAGACTTTGCGAGCGGCCTCCGTCTACAAAAAATAGGCCCCGGACACATTTGCGCCCAAAAATAACCGCCCGAAGGCCGGGTCGCCAAGTTCGTCCAGCGGAATAAGGCCACAAAAACGCGTGTGCTGTAGCCTTGGGGGGTGGGGCTGGCCAACTTCGTCCGCCGGACTCGGAATGGCGCGACACTTTGCGAGCGGCCTCCGTGTGCCGAAAATAGGCCCCGGACTCAGCCGCGCCCAAAAATAACCGCCCGAAGGCCGGGGCGCCAAGTTCGTCCAGCGGAAAAAGACCACAAAAACGGGTGGGCTATAGCCTTGGGGGGTGGGGCTGGCCAACTTCGTCCGCCGGACTCGGAATGGCGCGAGACTTTACGAACAGCCTCCGCGTGCCAAAAATAGGCCCCGGACACATCCGCGCCCAAAAATAACCGCCCGAAGTCCGGGGGGCCAAGTTCGTCCTGCGGAAAAAGGCCACAAAAACAGGTGGGCTATAGCCTTGGGGGTGGGGCTGGCCAACTTCGTCCGCCGGACTCGGACGGGCGCGAGACTTTGCGAGCGGCCTCTGTGTGCCAAAAATAGGCCCCGGACACAGCCGCGCCCAAAAATAACCGCCCGAAGTCCGGGGCGCCATGTTCGTCCAGCGGAAAAAGGCCACAAAAACGGGTGGGCTATAGCCTTGGGGGGTGGGGCTGGCCGACTTCGTCCGCCGGACTCGGAATGGCGCGAGATTTTGCGAGCGGCCTCCGTGTGCCAAAAATAGGCCCCGGACACATCCGCGCCCAAAAATAACCGCCCGAAGGCCGGGACGCCAAGTTCGTCCAGCGGAAAAAGACCACAAAAACGGGTGGGCTATAGCCTTGGGGGGTGGGGCTGGCCAACTTCGTCCGCCGGACTCGGACTGGTGCGAGACTTTGCGAGCGGCCTCTGTGTGCCAAAAATAGGCCCCGGACACAGCCGCGCCCAAAAATAACCGCCCGAAGTCCGGGGCGCCAAGTTCGTCCAGCGGAAAAAGGCCACAAAAACGGGTGGGCTATAGCCTTGGGGGGTGGGGCTGGCCGACTTCGTCCGCCGGACTCGGAATGGCGCGAGACTTTGCGAGCGGCCTCCTTGTGCCAAAAATAGGCCCCGGGCACAGCCGCGCCCAAAAATAACAGCCCGAAGGCCGGGGCGCCAACTTCTTCCAGCGGAAAAAGGCCACAAAAACGGGCGGGCTATAGCCTTGGGGGGTGGGGCTGGCCGACTTTGTCCGCCGGAGTCGGAATGGCGCGAGACTTTGCCAGCGGTCTCCTTGTGCCAAAAATAGGCCCCGGGCACAGCCGCGCCCAAAAATAACCGCCCGAAGGCCGGGGCGCCAACTTCGTCTACCGGAAAAAGGCCACAAAAACGGGTGGGCTATAGCCTTGGGGGGTGGGGCTGGCCAACTTCGTCTGCCGGACTCGGAATGGCGCGAGAATTTGCGAGCGGCCTCCGTGTGCCAAAAATAGGCCCTGGACAGAGCCGCGCCCAAAAATAACCATCCGAAGGCCGGGGCGCCAAGTTCGTCCAGCGGAAAAAGGCCACAAAAACGGGTGGGCTATAGCCTTGGGGGGTGGGGCTGGCCAACTTCGTCCGCCGGACTGGGAATGGAGTGAGACTTTGCGAGCAGCCTCCGTGTGCCGAAAATAGGTCCCGGGCACAGCCGCGCCCAAAAATAACCGCCCGAAGGCCGGGGCGCCAAGTTCGTCCAGCAAAAAAATGCCACAAAAACGGGTGGGCTATAGCCTTGGGGGGTGGGGCCGGCCAACTTCGTCCGCCGGACTCGGAATGGCGCGAGACTTTACTAGCGGCCTCCGTGTGCCAACAATAGGCCCCGGGCACAGCCGCGCCCAAAAATAACCGCCCGAAGACCGGGGCGCCAAGTTCGTCCAGTGGAAAAAGGCCACAAAAATGGGTGGGCTATAGCCTTGGCGGGTGGGCCTGGCCAACTTCGTCCGCCGGACTCGGAATGGCTCGAGACTTTGCGAGTGGCCTCCGTGTGCCAAAAATCAGCCCCGGGCACAGCCGCGCCCAAAAATAACCACCCGAAGGCCGGGGCGCCAAGTTCGTCCAGCGGAAAAAAGCCGCAAAAACGGGTGGGCTATGGCCTTGGGGGGTGGGGCTGGCCAACTTCGTCCGCCGGACTCGGAATGGCGCGAGACTTTACGAGCGGCCCCCGTGTGATAAAAATAGGCCCCGGGCGCAGCCGAGCCCAAAAATAACCACCCGAAGGCCGGGGCGCCAAGTTCGTCCAGCGGAAAAAAGCCACAAAAACTGGTGGGCTATAGCCTTGGGGGGTGGGGCTGGCCAACTTCGTCCGCCGGACTCGGAATTGCGCGAGACTTTGCGAGTGGCCTCCGTGTACCAAAAATAGGCCCCGGGCACAGCCGCGCCCAAAAATAACTGCCCGAAGGCTGGGGCGCAAAGTTCGTCCAGCGGAAAAAGGCCACAAAAACGGGTGGGCTATAGCCTTGTGGGGTGGGGCTGGCCGACTTCGTCCGCCGGACTCGAAATGGAACGAGACTTTAAGAGTAGCCTCCGTGTGCCGAAAATAGGCCCCGGACTCAGCCGCGCCCAAAAATAACCGCCCGAAGGCCGGCGCGCCAAGTTCGTCCAGCAAAAAAATGCCACAAAAACGGGTGCGCTATAGCCTTGGGGGGTGGGGCTGGCCAACTTCGTCCGCCGGACTCGGAATGGCGCGAGAATTTGCGAGCAGCCTCCGTGTGCCAAAAATAGGCCCCGGGCACAGCCGCGCCCAAAAATAACCGCCCGAAGGCTGGGGCGCCTAGTTCGTCCAGCGGAAAAAGGCCACAAAAACGGGTGGGCTATAGCCTTGGGGGGTGGCGCTGGCCCACTTCGTCCGCCGGACTCGGAATGGCGCGAGACTTTGCGAGCAGTCTCCGTGTGCCAAAACTAGGCCCCGGGCACAGCCGCGCCCAAAAATAACCGCCCGAAGGCCGGGGCGCCAAGTTCGTCCAGCGGAAATAGGCCACAAAAACGGGTGAGCTATAGCCTTGGGGGGTGGGGCTGGCCAACTTCGTCCGCCGGACTCGGAATGGCGCGAGACTTTGCGAGCGGCCTCCGTGTGCCAAAAACAGGCCCCGGGCACAGCCGCGCCCAAAAATAACCACCCGAAGGCCGGGGCGCCAAGTTCGTCCAGCGGAAAAAAGCCACAAAAACTGGTGGGCTATAGCCTTGGGGGGTGGGGCTGGCAAACTTCGTCCCCCGGACTCGGAATGGCGCGAGACTTTGCGAGCGGCCTCCTTGTGCGAAAAATAGGCCCCGGGCACAGCCGCACCCAAAAATTTCCACCCGAAGGCCGGGGTGCCAAGTTCGTCCACCGGAAAAAGGCCACAAAACGGGTGGGCTATAGCCTTGGGGGGTGGGGCTGGCCAACTTCGTCCGCCGGACTCGGAATGGCGCGAGACTTTGCGAGCGGCCTCCGTGTGACAAAAATAGGCCCCGGGGACGGCCGCGCCCAAAAAAAACCACCCGAAGGCCGGGGTGCCAAGTTCGTCCAGCGAAAAAAGGCCACAAAAACGGGTGGGCTATAGCATTGGGGGGTGGGTCTGGCAAACTTCGTCCCCCGGACTCGGAATGGCGCGAGACTTTGCGAGCGGCCTCCTTGTGCGAAAAATAGGCCCCGGGCACAGCCGCGCCCAAACATTACCGCCCGAAGGGCGGGGCGCAAAGTTCGTCCAGTGGAAAAAGGCCGCAAAAATGGGTGGGCTATGGCCTTGGGGGGTGGGGCTGCCCAACTTCGTCCGCCGGACTCGGATTGGTGCGAGACTTTGCGAACGGCCTCCGTGTGCCAAAAATAGGCCCCGGGCACAGCCGCGCCCAAAAATAACCGCCCGAAGGCCGGGGCGCCAAGTTCGTCCAGCGGAAAAAGGCCGCAAAAACGGGTGGGCTATGGCCTTGGGGGGTGGGGCTGGCCAACTTCGTCCGCCGGACTCGGAATGGCGCGAGACTTTGCGAACGGCCTCCGTGTGCCAAAAATAGGCCCCGGGCACAGCCGCGCCCAAAAATAACCGCCCGAAGGCCGCGGCGCCAAGTTCGCCCAGCCCAAAAAGGCCAAAAAAGCGGGTGGGCTATCGCCTTGGGGGGTGGGGCTGGCCAAGTTCGTCCGCCGGACTCGGAATGCCGCGAGACTTTGCGAGGGGCCTTCGTGTGCCAAAAATAGGCCGCGGGCAAAGCCTCGCCCAAAAATAACCGCCCGAAGGCCGGGGCGCCAAGTTCGTCCAGCGGAAAAATTGCCAAAAAACGGGTGGGCTATAGCCTTGGGGGTGGGGCTGGCCCACTGGTCCGTCCGCCTCGGACTCGGAATGGCGTGAGACTTTGCGAGGTGCCTCCGTGTGCCAAAAATAGGCCGCGGGTACAGCCGCGCCCAAAAATCCCCGCCCGAAGGCCGCGGCGCCAGGTTCGTCCAGCGGAAAAAGGCCACAAAAACGGGTGGCTATAGCCTTGGGGGGTAGGGCTGGCCAACTTCGTCCGCCGGACTCGGAATGCAGCGAGACTTTGCGAGGGGCCTCCGTATGCCAAAAATAGGCCGCGGGCAAAGCCGTGCCAAAAAATAACCGCCCGAAGGCCGCGGCGCCAAGTTCGTCCTGCGTAAAAAGGCCACAAAAACGGGTGGGATATAGCCTTGGGGGGTGGGGCTGGCCAACTTCATCCGCCGGACTCGGAATGCCGCGAGACTTTGCGAGGGGCCTCCGTATGCCAAAAATAGGCCGCGGGCAAAGTCGCGCCAAAAAATAACCGCCCGGAGGCCGCGGCGCCAAGTTCGTCCTGCGTAAAAAGGCCACAAAAACGGGTGGGATATAGGCTTGGGGGGTGGGGCTGGCCAACCCCGTCCGCCGTACTCAGAATGCCACGAGACTTTGCGAGGGTCCTCCATGTGCCAAAAATAGGCCGCGGGCAAAGCCTCGCCCAAAAATAACCGCCCGAAGGCCGGGGCGCCAAGTTCGTCCAGCGGAAAAGGCCACAAAACGGGTGGGCTATAGCCTTGGGGGGTGGGGCTGCCCATCTTCGTCCGCCGGACTCGGAATGCCGCGAGACATTGCGGGGGGCCTCCGTGTGCCAAAAATAGGCCCGCGGGCAAAGCCTCGCCCAAAAATAACCGTCCGAAGGCCGGGGCGCCAAGTTCGTCCAGCGGAAAAAGGCCACAAAAACGGGTGGGCTATAGCCTTTGGGGGTGGGGCTGGCCCACTTCGTCCGCTGGACTCGGAATGCCGCGAGACTTCGCGAGGTGCCTCCGTGTGCCAAAAATAGGCCGCGGGCAAATCCGCGCCCAAAAATAACCGCCCGAAGGCCGCGGCGCCAAGTTCGTCCAGCGGAAAAAGGCCACAAAAACGGGTGGGTTATATTCTTGGGCGGTGGGGCGGGCCAGCTTCGTCCGCCGGACTCGGAATGCCGCGAGACATTGCGAGGGGCCTCCGTGTGCCAAAAATAGGCCCGCGGGCAAAGCCTCGCCCAAAAATAACCGCCCGAAGGCCGGGGCGCCAAGTTCGTCCAGCGGAAAAAGGCCACAAAACGGGTGGGCTATAGCCTTTGGGGGTGGGGCTGGCCCACTTCGTCCGCTGGACTCGGAATGCCGCGAGACTTTGCGAGGGGCCTCCGTGTGCCAAAAAAAGGCCGCAGGCAAAGCCGCGCCCAAAAATAACCGCCTTGGCAGGTCATGGGCGCCAAGTTCGTCCAGCGGAAAAAGGCCAAAAAAACGGGTGGGCTATAGCCTTGGGGGGTGGGGCTGGCCCACTTCGTCCGCCGGACTCGGAATGGCGCGAGACTTTACGAGGGGCCTCCGTGTGCCAAAAATAGGCCGCGGGCAAAGCCTCGCCCAAAAATAACCGTCCGAAGGCCGGGGCGCCAAGTTCGTCCAGCGGAAAAAGGCCACAAAAACGGGTGGGCTATAGCCTTTGTGGGTGGGGCTGGCCCACTTCGTCCGCTGGACTCGGAATGCCGCGAGAGTTTGCGAGGGGCCTCCGTATGCCAAAAATAGGCTGCGGACAAAGCCGCGCCAAAAAATAACCGCCCGAAGGCCGCGGCGCCAAGTTCGTCCTGCGTAAAAAGGCCACAAAAACGGGTGGGATATAGCCTTGGGGGGTGGGGCTGGCCAACCCCGTCCGCCGGACTCAGAATGCCGTGAGACTTTGCGAGGGTCCTCCGTGTGCCAAAAATACGCCGCGGGCAAAGCCGCGCCCAAAAATAACCGACCGAAGGCCGGGGCGCCAAGTTCGTCCAGCGGAAAAAGGACACAAAAACGGGTGGGCTATAGGCTTGGGGGGTGCGGCTGGCCAACTTCGTCCGCCGGACTCGGAATGGCGTGAGACTTTGCGAGCGACCTCCGTGTACCAAAAATAGGCCCCGGGCACAGCCGCGCCCAAAAATAACCGCCCGAAGGCCGGGGCGCCAAGTTCGTCCAGCGGAAAAAGGCCACAAAAACGGGTGGGCTATAGGCTTGGGGGGTGGGGCTGGCCAACTTCGTCCGCCGGAATCGGAATGGCGCGAGACTTTACGAGTGGCCTCCATGGGCGAAAAATAGGCCCCGGGAACAGCCGCGCCCAAAAATAACCGCCCGAAGGCCGGGGTGCCAAGTTCATCCAGCGGAAAAAGGCCCCAAAAACAGGTGGGCTATAGCCTTGGGGGGTGGGGCTGGTCCACTTCGTCCGCCCGACTCGGAATGGCGCGAGACTTTGCGAGCGGCCTCCGTGTGCCAAAAATAGGCCCCGGCCAGAGCCGCGCCCAAAATTAACCGACCGAAGGTCGGGGCGCCACGTTCGTCCAGCGGAAAAAGGCCACAAAAACGGGTGGGCTATATCCTTGGGGGGTGGGGCTGGCCAACTTCGTCCGCCGGACTCGGAATGGCGCGAGACTTTGCGAGCGGCCTCCGTGTGCCAAAACTAGGCCCCGGGCACAGCCGCGCCCAAAAATAACCGACCGAAGGCCGCGGCGCCAAGTTCGTCCAGCAGAAAAAGGCCCCAAAAACAGGTGGGCTATAGCCTTGGGGGTTGGGGCTGGACAACTTCTTCCGCCGAACTCGGAATGGCGCGAGACTTTGCGAGCGGCCTCCGTGTGCCAAAAATAGGCCCCGGGCACAGCCGCGCCCAAAAATAACCGCCCGAAGGCCGGGGCACCAAGTTCGTCCAGCGGAAAAAGGCCACAAAAACGGGTGGGCTATAGCCTTGGGGGGTGGGGCTTGCCAACTTCGTCCGCCGGACTCGGAATGGCGCGAGACTTTGCGAGCGGCCTCCGTGTGCCAAAAATAGGCCCCGGACACAGCCGCGCCCAAAAATAACCGCCCGAAGGTCGGGGCGCGAAGTTCGTCCAGCGGAAAAAGTCCACAAAAACAGGTGTGCTATAGCCTTGGGGGGTGGGGCTGGCCAACTTCGTCCGCCGGACTCGGAATGGCGCGAGACTTTGCGTGCGGCCTCCGTGTGCCAAAAATAGGCCCCGGGCACAGCCACGCCCAAAAATAACCGCTCGAAGGCCGGGCCGCCAAGTTCGTCCAGCGGAAAAAGGCCACAAAAACGGGTTGGCTATAGCCTTGGGGGGTGGGGCTGGCCAACTTCATCCGCCGGACTCGGAATGGCGCGAGACTTTGCGAGCGGCCTCCGTGTGCTAACAATAGGCCCCGAGCACAGCCGCGCCCCAAAGTAACTGCCCGAAGGCCGGGGCGCCATGTTCGTCCAGCGGAAAAAGGCCACAAAAACGGGTGTGCTATAGCCTTGTGGGGTGGGGCTGGCCAACTTCGTCCGCCGGACTCGGAATGGCGCGAGACTTTGCGAGCGGCCTCCATGTGCTAACAATAGGCCCCGAGCTCAGCCGCGCCCAAAAATAACCGCCCGAAGGCCGGGGCGCCAAGTTCGTCCAACGGAAAAAGGCCACAAAAACGGGTGGGCTATAGCCTTGGGGGGTGGGGCTGGCCAACTTCGTCCACCGGACTCGGAATGGCGCGAGACTTTACGAACGGCCTCCGTGTGTCAAAAATAGGCCCCGGGCACAGCCGCGCCAAGAATAACCGCCTGAAGGTCGGGGCGCCAAGTTCGTCCTGCGGAAAAAGGCCACAAAAACGGGTGGCCTACAGCCTTGGGGGGTGGGGCTGGCCCACTTCGTCCGCCGGACTCGAAATGGCGCGAGACTTTGCGAGCGGCCTCCGTGTGCCAAAAATAGGCCCCGGGCACATCCGCGCCCAAAAATAACCGAACGAAGGCCGCGGCGCCAAGTTCGTCCAGCGGAAAAAGGCACCAAAAACGGGTGGGCTATAGCCTTGGGGGGTGGGGCTGGCCAACTTCGTCCGCCGGACTGGGAATGGCTCAAGACTTTGCGAGCGGCCTCCGTATGCCAAAAATAGGCCCGGGCACAGCCGCGCCCAAAAATAACCGCCGTAAGGCTGGGGCGCCAAGTTCGTCCAGCGGAAAAGGGCCACAAAAACGGGTGTGCTATAGCCTTGGGGGGTGGGGCTGGCCAACTTCGTCCGCCGGACTCGGAATGGCGCGAGACTTTGCGAGCGGCCTCCGTGTGTGAAAAATAGGCCCCGGGCACAGCCGCTCCCAAAAATAACCGCCCGAAGGCCGGGGCGCCAAGTTCGTCCAGCGGAAAAAGGCCACAAAAACGGGTGGCCTATAGCCTTGGGGGGTGGGGCTGGCCAACTTCGTCCGCCGGAATCGGAATGGCGCGAGACTTTGCGAGCGGCCTCCGTGTGCCAAAAATAGGCCCCGGGCACCGCTGCATCCAAAAATAACCGCCCGAAGGCCGGGGCGCCAAGTTCGTCCAGCGGAATAAGGCCACAAAAACGGGTGTGCTATAGCCTTGGGGGGTGGGGCTGGCCAACTTCGTCCGCCGGACTCGGAATGGCGTGAGACTTTGCGAGAGGCCTCCGTTTGCCCAAAATAGGCCCCGGACACATCCGCGCCCAAAAATAACCTCCCGAAGGCCGGGGAGCCAGGTTCATCCAGCGGAAAAAGGCCACAAAAACGGGTGGGCTATAGCCTTGGGGGGTGGGGCTGGCCAACTTCGTCCGCCGGACTCGAAATGGCGCGACACTCTGCGAGCGGCCTCCGTGTGCCAAAAATAGGCCACGGGCACAGCCGCGCCCAAAAATAACCGCCCAAAGGCCGGGGCGCCAACTTCGTCCAGCGGAAAAAGGACACAAAAACGGGTGGGCGATAGCCTTGGGGGGTGGGGCTGGCCAACTTCGTCCGCCAGACTCGGAATGGCGCAAGACTTTGCGAGCGGCCTCCGTGTGCCAAAACTAGGCCCCGGCCACAGCCGCGCCCAAAAATACCCGCCCGAAGGCCGGGGCGCCAAGTTCGTCCAGCGGAAAAAGGCCACAAAAACGGGTGGGCTATATCCTTGGGGGGTGGGGCTGGCCAACTTCGTCCGCCGGACTCGGAATGGCGCGAGACTTTGCGAGCGGCCTCCGTGTGCCAAAAATAGGCCGCGGGCACAGCCGCGCCCAAAAATAACCGCCCAAAGGCCGGGGCACCAACTTCGTCCAGCGGAAAAAGGCCACAAAAACGGGTGGGCGATAGCCTTGGGGGGTGGGGCTGGCCAACTTCGTCCGGCGGACTCGGAATGGCGCGAGACTTTACGAACGGCCACCGTGCGCTAAAAATAGGCCCCGGGCACAGCTGCGCACAAAAATAACCGCCCGAAGGCCGGGGCGCCAACTTCGTCCAGCGGAAAAAGGACACAAAAACGGGTGGGCCATAGCCTTGGGGGGTGGGGCTGGCCAACTTCGTCCGCCGGACTCGGAATGGCGCGAGACTTTACGAACGGCCTCCGTGTGTCAAAAATAGGCCCCGGGCACAGCCGCGCCAAGAATAACCGCCCGAAGGTCGGGGCGCCAAGTTCGTCCTGCGGAAAAAGGCCACAAAAACGGGTGGCCTATAGCCTTGGGGGGTGGGGCTGGCCAACTTCATCCGCCGGACTCGGAATGGCGCGAGACTTTGTGAGCAGTCTCCGTGTGCCAAAAATAGGTCCCGGGCACAGCCGCGCCCAAAAATAACCGCCCGAAGGCCGGGGCGCCAAGTTCGTCCAGCGGAAATAGGCCACAAAAACGGGTGGGCTATAGCCTTGGGGGGTGGGGCTGGCCAACTTCGTCCGCCGGACTCGGAATTGAGCGAGACTTTGCGAGCAGCCTCCGTGTGCCGAAAATAGGCCCCGGGCACAGCCGCACCCAAAAATAACCGCCCGAAGGCCGGAGCGCCAAGTTCGTCCAGCAGAAAAAGGCCACAAAAACGGTTGGGCTATAGCCTTGGGGGGTGGGGCTGGCCAACTTCGTCCGCCGGACTCGGAATGGCGCGAGACTTTGTGAGCGGCCTCCGTGTGCCAAAACTAGGCCCCGGGAACAGCCGCGCCCAAAAATAACCGCCCGAAGGCCGGGGCGCCAAGTTCGTCCAGCGGAAAAAGGCCACAAAAACGGGTGGGCTATAGCCTTGGGGGGTGGGGCTGGCCAACTTCATCCGCCGGACTCGGAATGGCGCGAGAATTTACGAACTGCCTCCGTGTACCAAAAATAGGCCCCGGGCACAGCCGCGCCCAAAAATAACCGCCCGAAGGCCGGGGCGCCAAGTTCGTCCAGCGGAAATAGGCCACAAAAACGGGTGAGCTATAGCCTTGGCGGGTGGGGCGGGCCAACTTCGTCCGCCGGACTCGGAATGGCGCGAGACTTTGTGAGCAGTCTCCGTGTGCCAAAAATAGGCCCCGGGCACAGCCGCGCCCAAAAATAACCGCCCGAAGGCCGGGGCGCCAAGTTCGTCCAGCAGAAATAGGCCACAAAAACGGGTGAGCTATAGCCTTGGCGGGTGGGGCTGGCCAACTTCGTCCGCCGGACTCGGAATGGCGCGAGACTTTGCGAGCAGCCTCCGTGTGCCAAAAATAGGTGCCGGGCACAGCCGCACCCAAAAATAACCGCCCAAAGGCCGGGGCGCCAAGTTCGTCCAGCGGAAATAGGCCACAAAAACGGTGGGCTATAGCCTAGGGGGGTGGGGCTGGCCAACTTCGTCCGCCGGACTCGGAATTGAGCGAGACTTTGCGAGCAGCCTCCGTGTGCCGAAAATAGGCCCCGGGCACAACCGCGCCCAAAAATAACTGACCGAAGGCCGGGGCGCCAAGTTCGTCCAGCGGAAAAAGGCCACAAAAACGGGTGAGCTATAGCCTTGGGGGGTGGGGCTGGCCAACTTCGTCCGCCGGACTCGGAATGGCGCGAGACTTTGCGAGCGGCCACCGGGTGCTAAAAATAGGCCCCAGGCACAGCTGCGCACAAAAATAACCGCCCGAAGGCCGGGGCGCCAAGTTCGTCCAGCGGAAAAAGGACACAAAAACGGGTGGGTCATAGCCTTGGGGGGTGGGGCTGGCCGACTTCGTCCGCCGGACTCGGAATGGCGCGAGACTTTGTGAGCGGCCTCCGTGTGCCAAAAATAGGCCCCGGGCACAGCCGCGCCCAAAAATAACCACCCGAAGGCCGGGCCGCCAAGTTCGTCCAGCGGAAAAAGGCCACAAAAACGGGTGGGCTATAGCCTTGGGGGGTGGGGCTGGCCAACTTCATCCGCCGGACTCGGAATGGCGCGAGACTTTGTGAGCAGTCTCCATGTGCCAAAAATAGGCCCCGGGCACAGCCGCGCCCAAAAATAACCGCCCGAAGGCCGGGGCGCCAAGTTCGTCCAGCGGAAATAGGCCACAAAAACGGGTGAGCTATAGCCTTGGGGGGTGGGGCTGGCCAACTTCGTCCGCCGGACTCGGAATGGCGCGAGACTTTGCGAGCAGCCTCCGTGTGCTGAAAATAGGCCCCGGGCACAGCCGCGTCCAAAAAATAACCGCCCGAAGGCCGGGGCGCCAAGTTCGTCCAGCGGAAATAGGCCACAAAAACGGGTGAGCTATAGCCTTGGCGGGTGGGGCGGGCCAACTTCGTCCGCCGGACTCGGAATGGCGCGAGACTTTGTGAGCAGTCTCCGTGTGCCAAAAATAGGCCCCGGGCACAGCCGCACCCAAAAATAACCGCCCGAAGGCCGGAGCGCCAAGTTCGTCCATCAGAAAAAGGCCACAAAAACGGTTGGGCTATAGCCTTGGGGGGTGGGGCTGGCCAACTTCGTCCGCCGGACTCGGAATGGCCCGAGACTTTGGGAGCGACTTCCATGTGCCAAAAATAGGCCCCGGGCACAGGCGCGCCCAAAAATAACTGCCCGAAGGCCGGGGCGCCAAGTTCGTCCAGCGGAAAAAGGCCACCAAAACGGGTGGGCTATAGCCTTGGGGGGTGGGGCTGGCCAACTTCATCCGCCGGACTCGGAATGGCGCGAGACTTTGCGAACGGCCTCCGTGTGCCAAAACTAGGCCCCGGGCACAGCCGCGCCCAAAAATAACCGCCCGAAGGCCGGGGCGCCAAGTTCGTCCAGCGGAAAAAGGCCACAAAGACGGGTGGGCTATAGCCTTGGGGGGTGGGGCTGGCCAACTTCATCCGCCGGACTCGGAATGGCGCGAGAATTTACGAACTGCCTCCGTGTACCAAAAATAGGCCCCGGGCACAGCCGCGCCCAAAAATAACCGCCCGAAGGCCGGGGCGCCAAGTTCGTCCAGCGGAAATATGCCACAAAAACGGGTGAGCTATAGCCTTGGCGGGTGGGGCGGGCCAACTTCGTCCGCCGGACTCGGAATGGCGCGAGACTTTGTGAGCAGTCTCCGTGTGCCAAAAATAGGCCCCGGGCACAGCCGCGCCCAAAAATAACCGCCCGAAGGCCGGGGCGCCAAGTTCGTCCAGCGGAAATAGGCCACAAAAACGGGTGAGCTATAGCCTTGGGGGGTGGGGCTGGCCCACTTCGTCCGCCGGACTCGGAATGGCGCGAGACTTTGCGAGCAGCCTCCGTGTGCTGAAAATAGGCCCCGGGCTCAGCCGCGCCCAAAAATAACCGCCCGAAGGCCGGGGCGCCAACTTCGTCCAGCGGAAAAAGGCCACAAAAACGGGTGGGCTATAGGCTTGGGGGGTGGGGCTGGCCAACTTCATCCGCCGGACTCGGAATGGCGCGAGACTTTGTGAGCAGTCTCCGTGTGCCAAAAATAGGTACCGGGCACAGCCGCGCCCAAAAACAACCGCCCGAAGGCCGGGGCGCCAAGTTCGTCCAGCAGAAATAGGCCACAAAAACGGGTGAGCTATAGCCTTGGGGGGTGGGGCTGGCCAACTTCGTCCGCCGGACTAGGAATGGGGCCAGACTTTGCGAGGGGCCTTCGTGTGCCAAAAATAGGCCACGGGCACAGCTGCGCACAAAAATAACCGCCCGAAGGTCCCGTCCCGAAGTTCGTCCGTTGCAAAAATGCCGAAAAAACAGGTGGGCTATAGCCTTGGGGGGAGGGGCTGGCCAAGTTCGTCCGCCGGACTCGGAATTGGACCAGACTTTGCGAGGGGCCTCCGTGTGCCAAAAATAGGCCGCGGGCACAGCCAATTCTGAAAATAATCACCCGAAGGTCCGGTCCCCATGTTCGTCCCCCGCAAAAATGCCGAAAAAACGGGTGGGCTATAGCCTTGGGGGGAGGGGCTGGCCAAGTTCGTCCGCCGGACTCGGAATGGGGCCTGACTCTGCGAGGGGCCTCCGTGTGTGAAAAATAGGTCACGGGCAAAGCCGCGCCCAAAAATAAGCGCCCGAAGGTCCGGTCCCCAAGTTCGTCCACCGCAAAAACGCCCAAAAAACGGGTGCGCAATAGCCTTGGGGGGAGGGGCTGGCCAAGTTCGTCCCCCGGACTCGGAATGGGGCCTGACTCTGGGAGGGGCCTCCGTGTGTGAAAAATAGGTCGCGGGCAAAGCCACGCCCAAAAATAAGCGCCCGAAGGTCCGGTCCCCAAGTTCGTCCGCCGCAAAAATGCCCAAAAAACGGGTGGGCTATAGCCTTGGGGGGAGGGGCTGGCCAAGTTCGTCCGCCGGACTCGGAATGGGGCCAAACTTTGTGAGGGGCCTCCGTGTGCCAAAAATAGGCCACAGACACAGCCGCGTCCAAAAATAAGCGCCCGAAGGTCCGGTCCTCAAGTTCGTCCGCCGCAAAAATGACGAAAAAAACGGGTGGGCTATAGCCTTGGGGGGAGGGGCGGGCCAAGTTCGTCCGCCGGACTCGGAATGGGCCCAGACTTTCCGAGGGGCCTCCGTGCACCAAAAATAGGCCGCTGGAACAGCCGCGCCCAAAAATAAGCGGCCGAAGGCCCGGTCCTCAAGTTCCTGCGCCGTAAAAATGCTGAAAAAAAGGGTGGGCTATAGGATTGGGGGGAGGGTCTGGCCAAGTTCATCCGCCGGACTCGGAATCGGCCCAGACTTTGCGAGGGGCCTCCATGCACCAAAAATAGGCCGCGGGAACAGCCGCGCCCAAAAATAAGCGCCCAAAGGTCCGGTCACCAAGTTCGTTCGCCGCAAAAATGACGAAAAAACGGGTGGGCTATAGCCTTGGGGGGAGGGGCTGGCCAAGTTCGGCCGCCGGACTCGGAATGGGCCCAGACTTTGCGAGGGGCCTCCGTGTGCCAAAAATGGGCCATGGGCACAGCCGCGCCCAAAAATAAGCGCCCGAAGGTCCGGTCCCCAAGTTCGTCCGCCTCAAAAATGCCCAAAAAACGTGTGGGTTTTAGCCTTGCGAGTGGTATCCGTGATCCAAAAATAAGCCGCGGGCACAGCCGCGCCAAAAAATAATTGCCCGAAGGTCCGGTCCCCACTTTGTTCACCCGCACAAATGCCCTAAATTGGTTGGGCTATCCGCTTGGGGTGAGGGGCTGGCGATGTCCGTCCGCCGCGGACTCGGAATGGGGCAAGACTTTGCGAGGGGCCTCTGTGCACCAAAAATAGCCCGCGGGCACAGCCGTGCCCAAAAATAACCCCCCGAAGGCCGGGGCGCCAAGTTCGTCCAGCGGAAAAAGGCCACAAAAACGGGTGGGCTATAGCCTTGGGAGGTGGGGCTGTTCAAGTTCGTCCGCCGGACTCGGAATGGGATGAGACTTTGCGAGCGGCCTCCGTGTACCAAAAATAGGCCCTGGACACAGCCGCGCCCAAAAATAACTGCCCGAAGGCCGGGGTGCCAAGTTCGTCCAGCGGAAAAAGGCCACAAAAACGGGTGGGCTATAGCCTTGGGGGGTGGGGCAGGCCAAGTTCGTCTGCCGGATTCGGAATGGGATGAGACTTTGCGAGCGGCCTCCGTGTACCAAAAATAGGCCCTGGTCACAGCCGCGCCCAAAAATAACTCCCCGAAGGCCGGGGCGCCAAGTTCGTCCAGCGGAAAAAGGCCACAAAAACGGGTGGGCTATAGCCTTGGGAGGTGGGGCTGTTCAAGTTCGTCCGCCGGACTCGGAATGGGATGAGACTTTGCTAGCGGCCTCCGTGTACCAAAAATAGGCCCTGGGCACAGCCGTACCCAAAAATAACTGCCCGAAGGCCGGGGCGCCAAGTTCGTCCTGCGGAAAAAGGCCACAAAAACGGGTGGGCTATAGCCTTGGGGGGTGGGACTGGCCAAGTTCATCCGCCGGACTCGGAATGGGGAGAGACTTTGCGAACGGCCTCCGTGTGCCAAAAGTAGGTTGCAGGCACAGCCACACCCAAGAATAACCGCCCGAAGGCCGCGGAACCAAGTTCGTCCAGCGGAAAAAGGCCATAAAAACGGGCGGGTTATAGCCTTGGGGGGTGGTGCAGGCCAAGTTCGTCAGCCGGACTCGGAATGGGGAGAGACTTTGCGAGCGGCCTCCGTGTGCCAAAAGTAGGTTGCGGGCACAGCCACACCCAAAAATAACCGCCCGAAGGCCGCGGAACCAAGTTCGTCCAGCGGAAAAAGGCCATAAAAACGGGCGGGTTATAGCCTTGGGGGGTGGGGCAGGCCAAGTTCGTCAGCCGGACTTGGAATGGGACGAGACATTACGAGCGACCTCCGTGGCCCAAAAATATGCCGCGGTCACAGCCGCGCCGAAAAATGACTGTCCGAAGGTCGTGGCGCCTAGTTCGTCCAGCGGAAATAGGCCACAAAAACGGGTGGGCTATAGCCTTGGGGGGTGGGGCTGGCCAAGTTCGTCCGCCGGACTCGGAATGGGATGAGACTTTTCGAGCGGCCTCCGTGTGCCAAAAGTAGGTTGCGGGCACAGCCACACCCAAAAATAACCGCCCGAAGGCCGCGGAACCAAGTTCGTCCAGCGGAAAAAGGCCATAAAAACGGGCGGGTTATAGCGTTGGGGGGTGGGGCAGGCCAAGTTCGTCAGCCGGACTTGGAATGGGACGAGACATTGCGAGCGGCCTCCGTGTGCCAAAAGTAGGTTGCGGCCACAGCCACACCCAAAAATAACCGCCCGACGGCCGCGGAACCAAGTTCGTCCAACGGAAAATGGCCATACACACGGGCGGGTTATAGCCTTGGGGGGTGGGGCAGGCCAAGTTCGTCAGCCGGACTTGGAATGGGGCGAGACTTTTCGAGCGGCCTCCGTGTGCCAAAAATAGGCCGCGGGCGTAGCCACGCCTAAAAATAACAGCCCGAAAGCCGGCGGGCCAAGTTCGTCCAGCGGAAAAAGGCCACAAAAATGGGTGGGCTATAGCCTTGGGGGGTGGAGCTGGCCAAGTTCGTCCGCCGGGCTCGGAATGGGACGAGACTTTGCGAGGAGCCGCCATGTGCTAAAAATATGCCGCGGTCACAGCCGCGCCAAAAAATTACTGTCCGAAGGCCGTGGCGCCTAGTTCGTCCAGCGGAAATAGGCCACAAAAACGGGTGGGCTATAGCTTCGGGGGATGGGGCTGGCCAAGTTCGTCCGCCGGACTCGGAATGGGATGAGACTTTGCGAGCGGACTCCGTGTTCCAAAAATAGGCCGCGGGCACAGCCAAGCCTAAAAATAACCGCCCGAAAGCCGGGGCGCCAAGTTCGTCCAGCGGAAAAAGGCCAAAAAAACGGGTGGGCTATAGCCTTGGGGGGTGGGGCTGGCTAAGTTCGTCCGCGGGACTGGGAATGGGGCGAGCCTTTGCGAGTGGCCTCCGTGTGCCAAAAATAGGCCACAGGCATAGCCGTGCCCAAAAATAATTGCCCGAAAGCCGGGGCGCCAAGTTCGTCCGGCGGAAAAAGGCCACAAAAACGCGCGGGCTATAGCCTTGGGTGGTGGGGCCGGCCATGTTCGTCCACCGGACTCGGAATGGGGCGAGACTTTGCGAGCGGCGGCCATGTGCCAAAACTAGGCCGCGGGCACAGCTGCACCCAAAAATAACCGCCCGAAGGCCGTGGCGCCAAGTTCGTCCAGCGGAAAAAGGCCATAAAGACGGGCGGGCTATAGCCTTGGGGGGTGGGGCTGGCCAAGTTCGTCCGCTGGACTCAGAATGGGACGAGACTTTGCGAGCAGCCTCTGTGTGCCAAAAGTAGGCTGCGGGCACAGACGCGCCCAAAAATAACTGCCCGAAGGCCGGGGCGCCAAGTTCGTCCAGTGGAAAAAGGCCACAAAAACGGGTGGGCTATAGCCTTGGGGGGTGGGGCTGGCCAAGTTAGTCCGCCGGACTCGGAATGGGATAAGACTTTACGAGCGGCCTCCGTGTGCCAAAAATAGGCCGCGGGCACAGCCGTGCCCAAAAATAATGGCCCGAAAGCAGGGGCGCCAAGTTCGTCCAGCGGAAAAAAGCCACAAAAACGGGTGGGCTATAGCCTTGGGGGGTGGGGCTGGCCAAGTTCGTCCGCCGGACTCGGAATGGGATGAGACTTTGTGAACGGCGTCCGTGTACCAAAAATAGGCCGCCGGCATAGCCGCTCCCAAAAATAACCACCCTAACGCAGGGTCGCCAAGTTCGTCTAGCGGAAAATGGCCACAAAAACGGGTGTGCTATAGCCTTGGGGGTGGGGCTAGCCAAGTTCGACCGCCGGACTCAGAATGGGGCGAGATTTTACGATCGGCCTCCATGTGCCAAAAATAGGCCATAAAGCACAGCCGCACCCAAAAATAACCGCCCAAGGGCAGGCGCCAAGGCGGGGCTAGCCATGTTCGACCGCCGGACTCTGAATGGGGCGAGACTTTGCGAGCGGCCTCCGTGTGCCAAAAATAGGCCGCAAGCACAGCCGCGCCCAAAAATAACGGCCCGAAAGCCGGGGCGCCAAGTTCGTCCAGCGGAAAAAGGCCACATAAACGGGTGGGCTATAGCCTTGGGGGGTGGGGCTGGCCAAGTTCGTCTGCCGGATTCGGAATGGGATGAGACTTTGCGAGCGGCCTCCGTGTGCCAAAAATAGGCCCTGGGCACAGCCGCGCCCAAAAATAACTCCCCGAAGGCCGGGGCGCCAAGTTCGTCCAGCGGAAAAAGGCCACAAAAACGGGTGGGCTATAGCCTTGGGAGGTGGGGCTGTACAAGTTCGTCCGCCGGACTCGGAATGGGATGAGACTTTACGAGCGGCCTCCGTGTACCAAAAATAGGCCCTGGGCACAGCCGCGCCCAAAAATAACTGCCCGAAGGCCGGGGCGCCAAGTTCGTCCAGCGGAAAAAGGCCACAAAAACGGGTGGGCTATAGCCTTGGGGGGTGGGACTGGCCAAGTTCATCTGCCGGACTCGGAATGGGGAGAGACTTTGCGAATGGCCTCCGTCTGCCAAAAGTAGGTTGCGGGCACAGCCACACCCAAAAATAACCGCCCGAAGGCCGCGGAACCAAGTTCGTCCAGCGGAAAAAGGCCATAAAAACGGGCGGGTTATAGCCTTGGGGGGAGGGGATGGCCAACTTCGTCCGCCGGACTCGGAATGGGGCGAACCTTTGCGAGCGGCCTCCGCGTGCGAAAAATAGGCAGCGGGCACAGCCGTACCCAAAAATAACCGCCCGAAGGCCGTGGCGCCTAGTTCGTCCAGCGGAAATAGGCCACAAAAACGGGTGGGCTATAGCTTCGGGGGATGGGGCTGGCCAAGTTCATCCGCCGGACTCGGAATGGGATGAGACTTTGCGAGCGGACTCCGTGTGCCAAAAATAGGCCGCGGACGAAGCCAAGCCTAAAAATAACCACCCGAAAGCCGGGGCGCCAAGTTCGTCCAGCGGAAAAAGGCCAAAAAAACGGGTGGGCTATAGCCTTGGGGGATGGGGCTGGCCAAGTTCGTCCGCCGGGCTCGGAATGGGACGAGACTTTGCGAGGAGCCGCCATGTGCCAAAAATAGGCCGCGGGCACAGCCGCGCCCAAAAATAACTGCCCGAAGGCCGGTGCGCCAAGTTCGTCCAGCGGAAAAATGCCACAAAAACGGGTGGGCTATAGCCTTGGGGGGTGGGGCTGGCTAAGTTCGTCCGCGGGACTCGGAATGGGGTGAGCCTTTGCGAGTGGCCTCCGTGTGCCAAAAATAGGCCACAGGCATAGCCGTGCCCAAAAATAATTGCCCGAAAGCCGGGGCGCCAAGTTCGTCCGGCGGAAAAAGGCCACAAAAACGCGCGGGCTATAGCCTTGGGTGGTGGGGCCGGCCATGTTCGTCCACCGGACTCGGAATGGGGCGAGACTTTGCGAGCGGCGGCCGTGTGCCAAAACTAGGCCGCGGGCACAGCTGCACCCAAAAATAACCGCCCGAAGGCCGTGGCGCCAAGTTCGTCCAGCGGAAAAAGGCCATAAAGACGGGCGGGCTATAGCCTTGGGGGGTGGGGCTGGCCAAGTTCGTCCGCCGGACTCAGAATGGGACGAGACTTTGCGAGCGGCCTCAGTGTGCCAAAAAAGTAGAGCGCGGGCACAGACGCGCCTAAAAATAACTGCCCGAAGGCCGGGCGCCAAGTTCGTCCAGTGGAAAAAGGCCACAAAACGGGTGGGCTATAGCCTTGGGGGTGGGGCTGGGGGGGTTAGTCCGCCGGACTCGGAATGGGATGAGACTTTGCGGCGGCCTCCGTGTGCCAAAATAGGCCGCGGGCACAGCCGTGCCCAAAAATAACGGCCCGAAAGCAGGGGCGCCAAGTTCGTCCAGCGGAAAAAAGCCACAAAAACGTGTGGGCTATAGCCTTGGGGGGTGGGGCTGGCCAAGTTCGTCCGCCGGACTCGGAATGGGATGAGACTTTGCGAGCGGTGTCCGTGTACCAAAAATAGGCCGCCGGCATAGCCGCTCCCAAAAATAACCACCCTAACGCAGGGTCGCCAAGTTCGTCTAGCGGAAAATGGCCACAAAAACGGGTGTGCTATAGCCTTGGGGGTGGGGCTAGCCAAGTTCGACCGCCGGACTCAGAATGGGGCGAGATTTTGCGATCGGCGTCCATGTGCCAAAAATAGGCCGCAAGCACAGCCGCACCCAAAAATAACCGCCTGAAGGCTGGGGCGCCAAGGGTGGGGCTGGCCAGGTTCGTCCGCCGGACTCGGAATGGGGCGAGACTTTGCGAGCGGCCTCCGTGTGCCAAAAATAGGCCGTAAGCACAGCCGCGCCCAAAAATAACGGCCCGAAAGCCGGGGCGCCAAGTTCGTCCAGCGGAAAAAGGCCACATAAACGGGTGGTCTATAGCCTTGGGGGGTCGGGCCGGCCAAGTTCGTCTGCCGGACTCAGAATGGGGAGAGGCTTTGCAAGTGGTCTCTGTGTGCCAAAAATAGGCCGCGAGAACAGCCACGCCCAAAAATAACCGCCCGAAAGCCGGGGCACCAAGTTCGTCCAGCGGAAAAAATCCACAAAAACGTGTGGGTTATAGCCTTGGGGGGTGGGGCTGGCCAAGTTCGTCCGCCGGACTCGGAATGGGACGAGACTTTGCGAGCACCCTCCATGTGCCAAAAATAGGCCGCAAACACAGCCGTACCCAAATATAACCGCCCGAAGGCTGGGGCGCCAAGTTCGTCCAGCGGAAAAAGGCCACAAAAACGTGTGGGCTATAGCCTTGGGGGGTGGGGCAGGCCAAGTTTGTCCGCTGGATTCGGAATGGGGCGAGACTTTGCAAGCGGTCTCCGTGTGCCAAAAATAGGCCGCAAGCACAGCCGTACCCAAAAATAACCGACCGAAGGCTGGGGCGCCAAGTTAGTCCAGCGGAAAAAGGCCACAAAAACGTGTGGGCTATAGCCTTGCGGGATGGGGCTAGCCAGGTTCGTCAGCCGGACTCGGAATGCGGCGAGACTTTTCGAACAGCCTCCGTGTGGCAAAAATAGGCCGCGGGCAATGCCGCGCCCAAAAATAGCCGCCCGAAGGCCGGGGCGCCAAGTTCGTCCAGCGGAATAAGGTCACAATAACGAGTGGGCTATAGCCTTGGGGGATGGGGCTGGCCAACTTCGTCCACCGGACTCGGAATGGGGCGAGACTTTGTGCACGGCGTCCATGTGCCACAAATAGGCTGCAGGCACAGGCGCGCCCGAAAATAACCGCCCGAAGGCCGGGGCGCCAAGTTCGTCCAGCGGAAAAAGGCCACAAAAACGGGTGGGCTACAGCCTTGGGGGGTGACGCTGGCCCACTTCGTCCGCCGGACTCGGAATGGGACGAAACTTTGCGAGCGGCCTCGGTGTGCCAAAGATAGGCCGTGGGCACAGCCGCACACAAAAATAACCGCCTGAAGGCAGGGGCGCCAAGTTCGTACTACGGAAAAAGGCCACAAAAACAGTTGGGCTATAGCCTTGGGGGGTGGGGCTGGCCAAGTTTGTCCGGCGGACTCGTAATGGGACGAGACTTTGCGAGCGGCCTCCGTGCGCCAAAAATAGGCTGCGGGCAAAGCCATGCCCAAAAATAACCCCCCGAACACCGGGGCGCCAAGTTCGTCCAGCGGAAAAATGCCACAAAAATGGGTGGGCTATAGCCTTGGGGGGTGGGGCTGGCCTAGTTCGTCCACCGGGCTCGGAATGGGGCGAGACTTTGCGAACGGCCTCCGTGTTCCAAAAATAGGCCGTGGGCACAGCTGCGCCCAAAAATAACCGCCCGAAGGCCGTGGCACGAAGTTCGTCCAGCGGAAAAAGGGCATAAAAACGGGCGGGCTATAGCCTTGGGGGGTGGGGCTGGCCAAGTTCGTCCGCCGGACTTGGAATGGGACGAGCCATTGCGAGCGACCTCCGTGTGCCAAAGATATACCGCGGTCACAGCCGCGCCGAAAAATGACTGCCCGAAGGCTGGGGCACCAAGTTTGTCCAGCAGAAAAAGGACACAAAAACGTGTGGGCTATAGCCTTGGGGGGTGGGGCTGGCCAAGTTTGTCCGCCGGACTCGGAATGGGGTGAGACTTTGTTAGCGGCCTCCGTGTGCCAAAATTAGGCCGGGGGGGTCAGCCACGCCCAAGAATAACCGCCTGAAGGCTGGGCGCCCAGTTCGTCCACCGGAAAAAGGCCACAAAAACGGGTGGGCTATAGCGTTGGGGGGTGTGGCTGTCCAAGTTCGTCCGCCGGACTCGGAATGGGGCGAGACTTTGCGAGCGGCCTCCGTGTACCAAAAATAGGCTGCAGGAACAGCCGCGCCCAAAAATAACCGCCCGAAGACCATAGCGCCAAGTTCATCCAGCGCAAAAAGGCCACAAAAACGGGTGGGCTATAGCCTTGGGGGGTGCGGATGGCCAAGTTCGTCCGCCGGACTCGGAATGGGGCGAGACTTTGCGAGCGGCTTTCGTGTGCCAAAAATAGGCCGCGGGCACAGCTGCGCTCAAAAATAACCGACCGAAGGCCGGTGCGCCAAGTTCATCCAGCGGAAAAAGGCCGCAAAAACGGGTGGGCTATAGCCTTGGGGGGTGGGGCTGGCCAAGTTCGTCCGCCGGACTCGGAATGGGGCGAGACTTTGTTAGTGGCCACTGTGTGCCGAAAATAGGCCGCGGGCAAAGCCGCATCCAAAAATAACCGCCCGAAGCCCGGGGCGCCAAGTTCGTCCAGCGGAAAAAGGCCACAAAAAGGGGTGGGCTATAGCCCTGGGGGGTGGGGCTGGCTATGTTCGTCCGCCGAACTCGGAATGGGGCGAGACTTTGCGAGCGGCCTCCGTGTGCCAAAAATAGGCCGCGGGCGCAGCCGCGCCAAAAAATAACTGCCCAAAGGCCGGGGCGCCAAGTTCATCCAGCGGAAAAAGGCCACAAAAACAGGTGGGCTATAGCCTTGGGGGGTGGGGCTGGCCAAGTTCGTCCGCCGGACTCAGAATGGGGCGAGACTTTGCGAGCGCCCTCCGTGTTCCAAAAATAGGCCGCGGACACAGCCGCGCCAAAAAATAACTTCCCGAAGGCCGGGGCGCCACGTTCGTCCAGCGGAAAAAGGCCACAAAAACGGGTGGGCTATAGCCATGGGGGGTGGGGCTCGCCAAGTTCGTCTGCCGGACTCGGAATGGGGCGAGACTTTGTGAGCGGCCTCTGTGTATCGAAAATAGGCCGCGGGCACAGCCGCGTCGAAAAATAACCGCCCAAAGGCCGGGGCGAAAAAGTTCGTCCAGCGGAAAAAGGCCACAAAAACGGGTGGGCTTTAGCCCTGGGGGGTGGGGCTGGCCAAGTTCGTCCGCCGGACTCGGAATGGGGCGAGACTTTGCGAGCAGCCTCCGTGTGCCAAAAATAGGCCGCGGGCACAGCCGCGCTAAAAAATAACCGCCCGACGGCCGGGGCGCCAAGTTCGTCCAGCGGAAAAAGGCCACAAAAACGGGTGGGCTATAGCCTTGGGGGGTGGGGCTGGCCAAGTTCGTCCGCCGGACTCGGAATGGGGCGAGACTTTGCGAGCGGCCTCTGTGTGCCGAAAATAGGTCGCGGGCAAAGCTGCGTTCAAAAATAACCGCCCGAAGCCCGGGGCGCCAAGTTCGTCCAGCGGAAAAAGGCCACAAAAACGGGTGGGCTGTAGCCCTGGGGGGTGGGGCTGGCCAAGTTCGTCCGCCGGACTCGGAATGGGGCGAGACATTACGAGCAGCCTCCGTGTGCAAAAAATAGCCCGCGGACACAGCCGCGCCCAAAAATAACCGCCCGAAGGCCGGGGAGCCAAGTTCGTCCATCGGAAAAAGTCCACAAAAACAGGTGGGCTATAGCCTTGGGGGATGTGGCTGGCCAAGTTCGTCCGCCGGACACAGAATGGGGAGAGACTTTGCGAGCGGCCTCTGTGTCCCAAAAATAGGCAGCGGCCACAGCCGCACCCAAAAATAACCTCCTGAAGGCCGGGGCGCCAAGTTCGTCCAGCGGAAAATGGCCACAAAAACGGGTGGGCTATAGCCTTGGGGGGTGGGGCTGGCCAAGTTCGTCCGCCGGACTCGGAATGGGGCGAAACTTTGCGAGCGGCCACTGTGTGCCGAAAATAGGCCGCGGGCAAAGCTGCGTCCAAAAATAACCGCCCGGCCCCCGGGCGCCAAGTTAAATCCAGCGGAAAAAGGCCACAAAAAGGTTGGGCTATAGCCCCGGGAGTGGGGCTGGCCAAGTTCGTCCGCCGGACTCAGAATGGGGCGAGTCTTTGCGAGCGCCCTCCGTGTCCCAAAAATAGGCCGCGGCCACAGCCGCGCCCAAAAATAACCTTCCGAAGGCCGGGGTGCCACGTTCGTCCAGCGGAAAAAGGCCACAAAAACGGGTGGGCTATAGCCTTGGGGGGTGGGGCTGGCCAAGTTCGTCCGCCGGACTCGGAATAGGACGAGACTTTGCGAGCGGCCTCCGCGTCCCAAAAATAGGCCGCGGGCACAGCCGCGCCCAAAAATAACCGCCCGAAGGCCGGGGCGCTAAGTTCGTCCAGCGGAAAAAAATGCCGCAAAAATGGGTGGGCTATAGCCTTGGGGGGTGTGGCTGGCCAAGTTCGTCCACCAGACTCGGAATGGGACGAGACATTGCAAGGGGCCTCCGTGTGCAAAAAATAGAATGCGGGCACAGCCACGCCAAAAAATAACCGCCCGAAGGCCGGGGTGCCAAGTTCGTCCAGCGGAAAAAGTCCACAAAAAGGGGTGGGCTATAGCCCTGGGGGTGGGGCTGGCTATGTTCGTCCGCCGGACTCGGAATGGGGCGAGACTTTGCGAGCAGCCTCCTTGTGCCAAAAATAGGCCGCGGGCACAGCCGCGCCAAAAAATAACCGCCCAAAGGCCGGGGCGCCAAGTTCATCCAGCGGAAAAAGGCCACAAAAACAGGTGCGCTATAGCCTTGGGGGGTGGGGCTGGCCAAGTTCGTCCGCCGGACACAGAATGGGGTGAGACTTTGCGAGTGGCCTCTGTGTCCCAAAAATAGGCAGCGGGCACAGCCGCACCCAAAAATTACCTCCCGAAGGCCGGGGCGCTAAGTTCGTCCAGCGGAAAAAGGCCGCAAAAACGGGTGGGCTATAGCCTTGGGGGGTGTGGCTGGCCAAGTTCGTCCACCAGACTCGGAATGGGACGAGACATTGCAAGGGGCCGCCGTGTGCAAAAAATAGGATGCGGGCACAGCCACGCCAAAAAATAACCGCCCGAAGGCCGGGGTGCCAAGTTCGTCCAGCGGAAAAAGTCCACAAAAAGGGGTGGGCTATAGCCCTGGGGGTGGGGCTGGCTATGTTCGTCCGCCGGACTCGGAATGGGGCGAGACTTTACGAGCAGCCTCCGTGTGCCAAAAATAGGCCGCGGGCACAGCCGCGCCAAAAAATAACCGCCCAAAGGCCGGGGCGCCAAGTTCATCCAGCGGAAAAAGGCCACAAAAACAGGTGCGCTATAGCCTTGGGGGGTGGGGCTGGCCAAGTTCGTCCGCCGGACACAGAATGGGGTGAGACTTTGCGAGCGGCCTCTGTGTCCCAAAAATAGGCAGCGGGCACAGCCGCACCCAAAAATTACCTCCCGAAGGCCTGGGCGCCAAGTTCGTCCAGCGGAAAATGGCCACAAAAACGGGTGGGCTATAGCCTTGGGGGGTGGGGCTGGCCAAGTTCGTCCGCCGGACTCGGAATGGGGCGAGACTTTGCGAGCGGCCACTGTGTGCTGAAAATAGACCGCGGTCAAAGCCGCGTCAAAAATAACCGCCCGAAGCCCGGGCGCCAAGTTCGTCCAGCGGAAAAGGCCACAAAGGGGGGCTAGAGCCCCAGGGGATTGGGGCAGGCCAAGTTCGTCTGCCGGACTCTGAATGGGGCGAGACTTTGTGAGCGGCCTCTGTGTACCGAAAATAGGCCGCGGGCACAGCCGCGTCGAAAAATAACCGCCCGAAGGCCGGGAAAAAAGTTCGTCCAGCGGAAAAGGCCACAAAAACGGGTGGGCTTTAGCCCTCAGGGTGGGGGCTGGCCAAGTTCGTCCGCCGGACTCAGAATGGGGCGAGACTTTGCGAGCGGCCTCCGTGTTCCCAAAATAGGCCGCGGGCACAGCCGCGCTAAAAAATAACCGCCCGACGGCCGGGGCGCCAAGTTCGCCCAGCGGAAAAAGGCCACAAAAACGGGTGGGCTATAGCCTTGGGGGTGGGGCTGGCTGGTTGTTCGTCCGCCTCGGACTCGGAATGGGGCGAGACTTTGCGAGCGGCCTCTGTGTGCCGAAAATAGGTCGCGGGCAAAGCGGCGTCCAAAAATAACCGCCCGAAGCCCGGGGCGCCAAGTTCGTCCAGCGGAAAAAGGCCACAAAACGGGTGGTCAGTAGCCTCAGGGTGGGGCTGGCCAAGTTCGTCCGCCGGACTCGGAATGGGGCGAGACTTTGCGAGCGGCCTCCGTGTGCAAAAAATAGCCCGCGGACACAGCCGCGGCCAAAAATAACCGCCCGAAGGCCAGAGCGCCAAGTTCATCCAGCGGAAAAAGGCCACAAAAATGGGTGGGCTATAGCCCTGGGGGGTTGGGCTGGCCAAGTTCGTCCGCCAGACTCGGAATAGGGCGAAACTTTGGGAGCGGCCTCCGTGTGCCAAAAATAGGCCGCGGACACAGCCGCGCCCAAAAATTACGGCCCGAAGGCCGGGGAGCCAAGTTCGTCCATCGGAAAAAGTCCACAAAAACAGGTGGGCTATAGCCTTGGGGGGTGTGGCTGGCCAAGTTCGTCCGCCGGACACAGAATGGGGTGAGACTTTGCGAGCGGCCTCTGTGTCCCAAAAATAGGTAGCGGCCACAGCCGCACCCAAAAATAACCTCCCGAAGGCCGGGGCGCCAAGTTCGTCCAGCGGAAAATGGCCACAAAAACGGGTGGGCTATAGCCTTGGGGGGTGGGGCTGGCCAAGTTCGTCCGCCGAACTCGGAATGGGGCGAGACTTTGTGAGCGGCCACTGTGTGCCGAAAATAGGCCGCGGGCAAAGTCGCATCCAAAAATAACCGCCCGAAGCCTGGGGCGCCAAGTTCGTCCAGCGGAAAAAGGCCACAAAAAGGGTTGGGCTATAGCCCTGGGGGGTGGGGCTGGCTATGTTCGTCCGCCGAACTCGGAATGGGGCGAGACTTTGCGAGCGGCCTCCGTGTGCCAAAAATAGGACGCGGGCGCAGCCGCGCCAAAAAATAACTGCCCAAAGGCCGGGGCGCCAAGTTCATCCAGCGGAAAAAGGCCACAAAAACAGGTGGGCTATAGCCTTGGGGGGTGGGGCTGGCCAAGTTCGTCCGCCGGACTCAGAATGGGGCGAGACTTTGCGAGCGCCCTCCGTGTTGAAAAAATAGGCCGCGGACACAGCCGCGCCAAAAAATAACTTCCCGAAGGCCGGGGCGCCACGTTCGTCCAGCGGAAAAAGGCCACAAAAACGGGTGGGCTATAGCCATGGGGGGTGGGGCTGGCCAAGTTCGTCTGCCGGACTCGGAATGGGGCGAGACTTTGTGAGCGGCCTCTGTGTACCGAAAATAGGCCGCGGGCACAGCCGCGTCGAAAAATAACCGCCCGAGGCCGGGCGAAAAAGTTCGTCCCAGCGGAAAAAGGCCACAAAACGGGTGGGTCAGTAGCCACAGGGGCGGGGCTGGCCAAGTTCGTCCGCCGGACTCGGAATGGGGCGAGACTTTGCGAGTGGCCTCCGTGTGCAAAAAATGGCCCGCGGGCACGGCCGCGCCCAAAAATAACCGCCCGAAGGCCAGAGCGCCAAGTTCATCCAGCGGAAAAAGGCCACAAAAAGGGGTGGGCTATAGCCCTGGGGGGTTGGGCTGGCCAAGTTCGTCCGCCAGACTCGGAATAGGGCGAAACTTTGGGAGCGGCCTCCGTGTGCCAAAAATAGGCCGCGGACACAGCCGCGCCCAAAAATTACGGCCCGAAGGCCGGGGAGCCAAGTTCGTCCATCGGAAAAAGTCCACAAAAACAGGTGGGCTATAGCCTTGGGGGGTGTGGCTGGCCAAGTTCGTCCGCCGGACACAGAATGGGGTGAGACTTTGCGAGCGGCCTCTGTGTCCCAAAAATAGGCAGCGGCCACAGCCGCACCCAAAAATAACCTCCGGAATGCCGGGGCGCTAAGTTCGTCCAGCGGAAAATGGCCACAAAAACGGGTGGGCTATAGCCTTGGGGGGTGGGGCTGGCCAAGTTCGTCCGCCGGACTCGGAATGGGGCGAAACTTGGCGAGCGGCCACTGTGTGCCGAAAATAGGCCGCGGGCAAAGCCCCGTCCAAAAATAACCGCCCGAAGCCCGGGGCGCCAAGTTCGTCCAGCGGAAAAAGGCCACAAAAAGGGGTGGGCTATAGCCCTGGGAAGTGGGGCTGGCCAAGTTCGTCCGCCGGACTCAGAATGGGGCAAGTCTTTGCGAGCGCCCTCCGTGTCCCAAAAATAGGCCGCGGCCACAGCCGCGCCCAAAAATAACCTTCCGAAGGCCGGGGCGCCACGTTCGTCCAGCGGAAAAAGGCCACAAAAACGGGTGGGCTATAGCCTTGGGGGGGTGGGGCTGGCCAAGTTCGTCCGCCGGACTCGGAATAGGACGTGACTTTGCGAGCGGCCTCCGCGTCCCAAAAATAGGCCGCGGGCACAGCCGCGCCCAAAAATAACCGCCCGAAGGCCGGGGCGCTAAGTTCGTCCAGCGGAAAAAGGCAGCAAAAATGGGTTGGCTATCGCCTTGGGGGGTGGGGCTGGCCAAGTTCGTCCGCCGGACTCGGAATGGGGCGAGACTTTGCGACCGTCCTCCGTGTCCCAAAAATAGGCCGTGGGCACAGCCGCGCCCAAAAATAACCGACCGAAGGCCGGGGCGCCAAGTTCGTCCAGCGGAAAATGGCCAACAACCCGGGGGGGCTATAGCCCTGGGGGGTGGGGCTGGCCAAGTTTGTCCGTCGGACTCGGAATGGGGCGAGACTTTGCGAGGGGCCTCTGTGTGCCAAAAATAGGCCGCGGGCGTAGCCATGCCCAAAAATAAGTGCCCGAAGGTCCCGTCCCCAAGTTCGTCCGCCGCAAAAATGCCCAAAAAACAGGTGGGCTATAGCCTCAAAGGTGGGGCTGGCTGTTCGTCCGCCGGACTCGGAATGGGGCCAGACTTTGCGAGCGGCCTTCGTGTGCCAAAAATAGGCCATGTACACAGCCGCGCCCAAAAATAAGCGCCCGAAGGTCCCATCCCCAAGTTCATCCGCCGCAAAAATTCCAAAAAAAACGGGTGGGCTATAACCTTGGGGGGTGGGGCTGGCCAACTTCGTCCGCCGGATTTGGAATGGGGCTAGACTTTGCGAGGGGTCTCCGTCTGCCAAAAATAGGCCGCGGGCACACCCGCGCCCGAAGGTCCCGTCCCCAAGTTCGTCCGCCGTAAAAATGCCCAAAAAACGGGTGGGATATAGCCTAGGGGGGTGGGGCTGGCCAAGTTCGTCCGCCGGATTTGGAATGGGTCTAGACTTTGCGAGCGGCCTCTGTGTGCTAAAAATAGGCCACGGACACAGCCGGGCCCAAAAATAAGCGCCCGAAGGCCGGAGCGCCAAGTTCGTCCAGCGGAAAAAGGCCAAAAAAACGGGTGGGCTATAGCCCTGGGGGGTGGGGCTGGCCAAGTTTGTCCGTCGGACTCGGAATGGGGCGAGACTTTGCGAGGGGCCTCTGTGTGCCAAAAATAGGCCGCGGGCGTAGCCATGCCCAAAAATAAGTGCCCGAAGGTCCCGTCCCCAAGTTCGTCCGCCGCAAAAATGCCCAAAAAACAGGTGGGCTATAGCCTTGGGGGGTGGGGCTGGCCAAGTTCGTCCGCCGGACTCGGAATGGGGCCAGACTTTGCGAGCGGCCTTCGTGTGCCAAAAATAGGCCATGTACACAGCCGCGCCCAAAAATAAGCGCCCGAAGGTCCCATCCCCAAGTTCATCCGCCGCAAAAATTCCAAAAAAAACGGGTGGGCTATAACCTTCGGGGGTGGGGCTGGCCAACTTCGTCCGCCGGATTTGGAATGGGGCTAGACTTTGCGAGGGGTCTCCGTCTGCCAAAAATAGGCCGCGGGCACACCCGCGCCCGAAGGTCCCGTCCCCAAGTTCGTCCGCCGTAAAAATGCCCAAAAAACGGGTGGGATATAGCCTTGGGGGGTGGGGCTGGCCAAGTTCGTCCGCCGGATTCGGAATGGGGCCAGACTTTGCGAGGGGTCTCCATCTCCACAGGCGCGCCCAAAAATAACCGCCCGAAGGCCGGGGCGCCAAGTTCGTCCAGCGGAAAAAGGCCACAAAAACGGGTGGGCTATAGCCTTGGGGGGTGGAGCTGTCCAAGTTCGTCCGCCGGACTCGAAATGTGGCGAGACTTTGCGAGCGGCCTCCGTGTGCCAAAAATAGGCCGCGGGCACAGGCGCGCCCAAAAATAACCGCCCGAAGGCCGGGGTGCCATGTTCGTCCAGTGGAAAAAGGCCTCAAAAACGGGTGGGCTATAGCCTTGGGGGGTGCGGCTGGCCAAATTCGTCCGCCGGACTCGGAATGGGGCGAGACTTTGCGAGCGGCCTCCGTGTGCCAAAAATAGGCTACGGGTACAGCCACGCTAAAAAATAACCACCCGAAGGCCGGGCGCCTTGTTCGTCCAGCGGAAAAAGCCCACAAAAACGGGTGGGCTATAGCCTTGGGGGGTGGCGCTGACCAACTTTGTCCGTCGGACTCGGAATGGGGCGAGACTTTGCGAACGGGCTCCGTGTGCCAAAAATAGGCCGCGGGCACTGCCGCACCTAAAAATAAACACCCGAAGGCCGGGGCGCCATGTTCGTCCAGCGGAAAGTGGCCACAAAAACGGGTGGGCTGGCCAAGTTCGTCCGCCGGACTCGGAATGGGGCCAGACTTTGTGAGTGGCCTCCATGTGCCAAAACTAGGCCACGGTCACAGCCGCGCCCAAAAATAAGCGCCCGAAGGTCCGGTCCCGAAGTTCGTCCGCCACAAAAATTCCCAAAAAACGGGTGGGCTATAGCCTTGGGGGGAGGGGCTGGCCAAGTTCGTCCGCCGGACTCGGAATGGGGCCAGACTTTTCGAGGGGCCTCCATGTGCCAAAAATAGGCTGCGGGCACAACGGCGCCCAAAAATAAGTACCCGAAGGTGCCGTCCCCAAGTTCGTCCGCCGCAAAAATGCCCAAAAAACGGGTGGGCTATAGCCTTGGGGGGAGGGGCTGACCAAGTTCGTCCGCCGGACTCGGAATGGGGCGAGACTTTGCGAGCGGCCTCCATGTGCCAAAAATAGGCCGCGGGCACAGGCGCGCCCAAAAATAACCGCCCGAAGGCCGGGGTGCCAAGTTCGTCCAGTGGAAAAAGGCCTCAAAAACGGGTGGGCTATAGCCTTGGGGGGTGGGTCTGGCCAAGTTTGTCTGCCGGACTCGGAATGGGGCGAGACTTTGCGAATGGCCTCTGTGTGCCAAAAATACGTTGCAGACACAGCCGCGCCCAAAAATAACAGCCCGAAGGCCGGGGCGCCAAGTTTGTCCAGCGGAAAAAGGCCACAAAAAAGGGTGGGCTATAGCCTTGTGGGGTGGGGCTGGCCAAGTTCGTCCGCCGGACTCGGAATGGGGCGAGACTATGCGAATGGCCTCCGTGTGCCAAAAATCAACCTTGGACACAGCCGCGGCCAAAAATAACTGCCCGAAGGCTGGAGCGCCAAGTTCGTCCAGCGGAAAAAGGCCACAAAAACGGGTGGGCTATAGCCTTGGGGGGTGGAGCTGGCCAAGTTCGTCCGCCGGACACGAACTGTGGCGAGACTTTGCGAGCAGCCTCCGTGTGCCAAAAATAGGCCGCGGGCACAGCCGAGCCCAACATAACACGACCAAAGTCCGGTCCGCCAAGTTCGTCCAGCGGTCAATGGCCACAAAAACGGGTGGGCTATAGCCTTGGGGGGTGGAGCTGTCCAACTTCGTCCGCCGGACTCGAAATGTGGCGAGACTTTGCGAGCGGCCTCCGTGTGCCAAAAATAGGCCACGGGCACAGCCGCGCCCAAAAATAACCGCCCGAAGGCCGGGGTGCCAAGTTCGTCCAGCGGAAAAAGGCCACAAAAACGGGTGGGCTATAGCCTTCGGGGGTGGAGCTGTCCAAGTTCGTCCGCCGGACTCGAAATGTGGCGAGACTTTGCGAGCGGCCTCCGTGTGCCAAAAATAGGCCGCGGGCACAGGCGCGCCCAAAAATAACCGCCCGAAGGCCGGGGCGCCAAGTTCGTCCAGCGGAAAAAGGCCACAAAAACGGGTGGGCTATAGCCTTCGGGGGTGTAGCTGTCCAAATTCGTCCGCCGGACTCGGAATGTGGCGAGACTTTGCGAACGGCCTCCGTGTGCCAAAAATAGGCCGCGGGCACAGGCGCGCCCAAAAATAACCGCCCGAAGGCCGGGGTGCCATGTTCGGCCAGTGGAAAAAGGCCTCAAAAACGGGTGGGCTATAGCCTTGGGGGGTGCGGCTGGCCAAATTCGTCCGCCGGACTCGGAATGGGGCGAGACTTTGCGAGCGGCCTCCGTGTGCCAAAAATAGGCCGCGGGCACAGGCGCGCCCAAAAATAACCGCCCGAAGGCCGGGGTGCCAAGTTCGTCCAGTGGAAAAAGGCCTCAAAAACGGGTGGGCTATAGCCTTGGGGGGTGGGTCTGGCCAAGTTTGTCTGCCGGACTCGGAATGGGGCGAGACTTTGCGAATGGCCTCTGTGTGCCAAAAATACGTTGCAGACACAGCCGCGCCCAAAAATAACAGCCCGAAGGCCGGGGCGCCAAGTTCGTCCAGCGGAAAAAGGCCACAAAAAAGGGTGGGCTATAGCCTTGTGGGGTGGGGCTGGCCAAGTTCGTCCGCCGGACTCGGAATGGGGCGAGACTTTGCGAACAGCCTCCGTGTGCCAAAAATCAACCTTGGACACAGCCGCGGCCAAAAATAACTGCCCGAAGGCCGGGGCGCCAAGTTCGTCCAGCGGAAAAAGGCCACAAAAACAGGTGGGCTATAGCCTTGGGGGGTGGAGCTGGCCAAGTTCGTCCGCCGGACACGAACTGTGGCGAGACTTTGCGAGCAGCCTCCGCGTGCCTAAAATAGGCCGCGGGCACAGCCGTGCCCAAAAATAACCGCCCGAAGGCCGGGGCGCCAAGTTCGTCCAGCGGAAAAAGGCCACAAAAACGGGTGGGCTATAGCCTTGGGGGGTGGAGCTGTCCAAGTTCGTCCGCCGGACTCGAAATGTGGAGAGACTTTGCGAGCGGCCTCCGTGTGCCAAAAATAGGCCGCGGGCACAGGCGCGCCCAAAAATAACCGCCCGAAGGCCGGGGCGCCAAGTTCGTCCAGCGGAAAAAGGCCACAAAAACGGGTGGGCTATAGCCTTCGGGGGTGGAGCTGTCCAAGTTCGTCCGCCGGACTCGAAATGTGGCGAGACTTTGCGAGCGGCCTCCGTGTGCCAAAAATAGGCCGCGGGCACAGGCGCGCCCACAAATAACCGCCCGAAGGCCGGGGTGCCATGTTCGTCCAGTGGAAAAAGGCCTCAAAAACGGGTGGGCTATAGCCTTGGGGGGTGCGGCTGGCCAAATTCGTCCGCCGGACTCGGAATGGGGCGAGTCTTTGCGAGCGGCCTCCGTGTGCTAAAAATAGGCCGCGGGCACAGCCGCGCCCAAAAATAACCGCCCGAAGGCCGGGGTGCCAAGTTCGTCCAGTGGAAAAAGGCCTCAAAAACGGGTGGGCTATAGCCTTGGGGGGTGGGTCTGGCCAAGTTTGTCTGCCGGACTCGGAATGGGGCGAGACTTTGCGAATGGCCTCTGTGTGCCAAAAATACGTTGCAGACACAGCCGCACCCAAAAATAACAGCGCGAAGGCCGGGGCGCCAAGTTCGTCCAGCGGAAAAAGGCCACAAAAAAGGGTGGGCTATAGCCTTGTGGGGTGGGGCTGGCCAAGTTCGTCCGCCGGACTCGAAATGGGACGAGACTTTGCGAGCGGCCTCCGTGTGCCAAAAATCAACCTTGGACACAGCCGCGGCCAAAAATAACTGCCCGTAGGCCGGGGCGCCAAGTTCGTCCAGCGGAAAAAGGCCACAAAAACGGGTGGGCTATAGCCTTGGGGGGTGGAGCTGGCCAAGTTCGTCCGCCGGACTCGAAATGTGGCGAGACTTTGCGAGCGGCCTCCGTGTGCCAAAAATAGGTTGCGGACACAGCCGCGCCCAAAAATAACAGCCCGAAGGCCGGGGCGCCAAGTTCGTCCAACGGAAAAAGGCCACAAAAACGGGTGGGCTATAGCCTTGGGGGGTGGGGCTGGCCAAGTTCGTCCGCCAGACTCGGAATGGGGCGAGACTTTGCGAGCCGCCTCCGTGTGCCAAAAATAGGCCACGGGCACAGCCACTCCCAATAATAACTGCCCGAAGACCGGGGCGCCAAGTTCGTTCAGCGGAAAAAGGCCACAAAAGCGTGTGGGCTATAGCCTTGGGGGGTGGGGCTGGCAGAGTTCGTCTGCCGGACTCGGAATGGGGCGAGACTTTGCGAATGGCCTCTGTGTGCCAAAAATAGGTTGCGGACACAGCCACACCCAAAAATAACAGCCCGAAGGCTGGGGCGCCAAGTTCGTCCAGCGGAAAAAGGCCACAAAAACGGGTGGGCTATAGCCTTGGGGGGCGGGGCTGGCCAAGTTCGTCTGCCGAACTCGGAATGGGGCGATACTTTGCGAGTGGCCTTCGTGTGCCAAAAATAGGCCGTGGGCACAGTCGAGCCCAAAAATAACCGCCCGAAGCCAGGGGCGCCAAGTTCAGCCAGCGGAAAAAGGCCACAAAAACGGGTGGGCTATAGCCTTGGGGGCTGGGGCTGGCCAAGTTCGTCCACCGGACTCGGAATGGGGCGAGACTTTACGAGCGGCCCTCGTATGCCAAAAATAGGCCGCGGGCACAGCGGCGCCCAAAAATAACCGCCCGAAGGTTGGGGCGCCAAGTTCGTCCAGCGGAAAAAGGCCGCAAAAACGGGTGGGCTATAGCCTTGGGCGGTGGGGCTGGCCAAGTTCGTCCGCCGAACTCGGAATGGGGCGAGACTTTGCGAGCATCCTTTGTGTGCCAAAAATAGGCCGCGGGCACAGCCGAGCCCAAAAATAACCGCCCGAAGGTTGGGGCGCCAAGTTCGTCCAGCGGAAAAAGGCCGCAAAAACGGGTGGGCTATAGCCTTGGGGGTTGGGGCTGGCCAAATTCTTCCGCCGGACTCGGAATGGGGCGAGACTTTGCGAGCGTCCTCTGTGTGCAGAAAATAGACCGCGGACACAGCCGCGCCCAAAAATAACCGCCCGAAGGTTGGGGCGCCAAGTTCGTCCAGCGGAAAAAAGCCGCAAAAACGGGTGGGCTATAGCCTTGGGGGTTGGGGCTGGCCAAGTTCGTCCGCCGGACTCGGAATGGGGCGAGAGTTTGCGACCGGCCTCCGTATGCAAAAAATAGGCCGCGGGCACAGCGGCGCCCAAAAATAACCGCCCGAAGGTTGGGGCGCCAAGTTCGTCCAGTGGAAAAAGGCCGCAAAAACGGGTGGGCTATAGCCTTGGGCGGTGGGGCTGGCCAAGTTCGTCCGCCGGACTCGGAATGGCGCGAGACTTTGCGAGGCGCCTGCGTGTGCCAAAAATAGGCCCCGGGCACAGCCGCGCCCAAAAATAACCGCCCGAAGGCCGGGGCGCCAAGTTCATCCAGCGGAAAAAGGCCACAAAAACAGGTGGGCTATAGCCTTGGGGGGTGGGGCTGGCCCACTTCGTCCGCCGGACTCGGAATGGAGCCAGACTTTGCGAGGCACCTCCGTGTGCCAAAAATAGGCCGCGGGCACAGCCGTACCCAAAAATAACCGCCCGAAAGCCGCGGCGCCAAGTTCGTCCAGCGGAAAAAGGCCACAAAAACGGGTGGGCTGTAGCCTTGGCGGGTGGGGCTGGGCAATTTCGTCCGCCGGACTCGGAATGGCGCGAGACTTTGCGAGGAGCCTCCGCGTACCAAAAATAGGCCACGGGCACAGCAGCGCCAAAAAATACCTGCCCGAAGGCCGCGGCGCCAAGTTCGTCCAGCGGAAAAAGGCCACAAAAACGGGTGGGCTATAGCCTTGGGGGGTGGGGCTGGCCAAGTTCGTCTGCCGGACTCGGAATGGGGCGAGACTTTACGAATGGCCTCCGTGTGCAAAAAATAGGCCGCGGGCCCGGCCGCGCCTAAAAATAACCACCCGAAGGCCGGGGCGCCAAGTTCGTCCAGCGGAAAAAAGTCTCAAAAACAGGTGGGTTATAGCCTTGGGGGTTGGGGCTGGCCAAGTTCGTCCGCCGGAGTCGGAATGGCTGAGACTTTATGAGCGGCCTCCATATGCCAAAAATAGGCCGCGGGCACAGCGGCGCCCAAAAATAACCGCCCGAAGGTTGGGGCGCCAAGTTTGTCCAGCGGAAATAGGCCGCAAAAACGGGTGGGCTATAGCCTTGGGCGGTGGGGCTGGCCAAGTTCGTCCGCCGAACTCGGAATGGGGCGAGACTTTGCGAGCATCCTCTGTGTGCCAAAAATAGGCTGCGGGCACAGCCGCGCCCAAAAATAAGCGACCGAAGGCCGGGGCGCCAAGTTCGTCCAGCGGAAAAAGGCCACAAAAACGGGTGGGCTATAGCCTTGGGGGGCGGGGCTGGCCAAGTTCGTCTGCCGAACTCGGAATGGGGCGATACTTTGCGAACGGCCTCCGTGTGCCAAAAATAGGCCGCGGACACAGCCGTGCCCAAAAATAACCGCCCGAAGGCCGTGGCGCCAAGTTCGTCCAGCGAAAAAAGGCCACAAAAACGGGTGGGCTATAGCCTTGGGGGGTGGGGCTGGCCAAGTTTGTCCGCCGGATTCGGAATGGGGCGAGACTTTGCGAGCATCCTCCGTGTATCAAAAATATGCCGCGGGTACAGCCCCACCCAAAAATAACCGCCCGAAGGCCGGGGCGCCAAGTTAGTCAAGCGGAAAAAGGCCACAAAAATGGGTGGACTATAGCCTTGGGGGGTGGGGCTGGCCAATTTCGTCCGCCGGACTCGGAATGGGGCGAGACTTTGCGAATGGCCTCCGTGTGCCAAAAATAGGATGCGGACACAGCCGCGCCCAAAAATAACTGCCCGAAGGCCGAGGCGCCAAGTTCGTCCAGCGGAAAAAGGCCACAAAAACGGGTGGGCTATAGCCTTGGGGGGTGGGTCTGGCCAAGTTCGTCCGCCGTACTCGGAATGGGGTGAGACTTTACGAGCGGCCTCCGTGTGCCAAAAATAGGCCGCGGACACAGCCGTGCCCAAAACCAACCGCCCGAAGGCCGTGGCGCCAAGTTCGTCCAGCGAAAAAAGGCCACAAAAACGGGTGGGCTATAGCCTTGGGGGGTGGGGCTGGCCAAGTTCGTCCGCCGGATTCGGAATGGGGTGAGACTTTGCGAGCATCCTCCTTGTGCCAAAAATAGGCGTCGGGCACAGCCGTACCCAAAAATAACCGCCCGAAGGCCGGGGCGCCAAGTTAGTCAAGCGGAAAAAGGCCACAAAAACGGGTGGACTATAGCCTTGGGGGGTGGGGCTGGCCAATTTCGTCCGCCGGACTCGGAATGGGGCGACACTTTGTGATCGGCCTACGTGTGCCAAAAATAGGCCGCGGACACAGCCGCGCTCAAAAATAACTACCCGAAGGCCGAGGCGCCAAGTTCGTCCAGCGGAAAAAGGCCACAAAAACGGGTGGGCTATAGCCTTGGGGGGTGGGTCTGGCCAAGTTCGTCCGCCGTACTCGGAATGGGGCGAGACTTTACGAGCGGCCTCCGTGTGTCAAAAATAGGCCGTGGGCACAGCAGCGCCCAAAAGTAACCGCCCGAAGGCCGGGGTACCAAGTTCGTCCAGCGGAAAAAGGCCACAAAAACGGGTGGGCTATAGCCTTGGGGGATGGGGCAGGCCAAGTTCGTCCGCCGGAATTGGAATAGGGCGAGACTTTGTGAGCTGCCTCCGTGTACCAAAAATAAGCCGCGGGCACAGCCGCGCCCAAAAATAATGGCCCGAAGGCCGGGCGCCAAGTTCAGCCAGCGGAAAAAGGCCACAAAAACGGGTGGGCTATAGCCTTGGGGGCTGGGGCTGGCCAAGTTCGTCCGCCGGACTCAGAATGGGGCGAGACTTTGCGAGCGGCCTTCATGTGCCAAAAATTGGCCGTGGGCACAGCCGCGCCCAAAAATAACCGCCCGAAGTCCGGGGCTCCAAGTTCGTGCAGCGGAAAAAGTCCACAAAAACGGGTGGGCTATAGCCTTGGGGGGTGAGGCTGGCCAAGTTCATCCGCCGGACTCGGAATGGGGCGAGACTTTGCGAATGGCCTCTGTGTTCCAAAAATAGGACGCGGACACAGCCGCGCCCAAAAATAACTGCCCGAAGGCCGGGGCGCCAAGTTCGTCCAGCGGAAAAAGGCCACAAAAACGGGTGCGCTATAGCCTTGGGGGGTGGGGCTGGCCAAGTTCGTCTGCCGGACTCGGAATGGGGCGAGACTTTGCGAATGGCCTCTGTGTTCCAAAAATAGGGCGCGGACACAGCCGCGCCCAAAAATAACTGCCCGAAGGCCGGGGCGCCAAGTTCGTCCAGCGGAAAAAGGCCACAAAAACGGGTGGGCTATAGCCTTGGGGGGTGGGGCTGGCCAAGTTCGTCTGCCGGACTCGGAATGGGGCGAGACTTTACGAATGGCCTCCGTGTGCAAAAAATAGGCCGCGGGCCCAGCCGCGCCTAAAAATAACCACCCGAAGGCCGGGGCGCCAAGTTCGTCCAGCGGAAAAAAGTCTCAAAAACAGGTGGGCTATAGCCTTGGGGGGTGGGGCTGGCTGTCTTCAATCACCGGAGTCGGAATGGCTGAGACTTTATGAGCGGCCTCCGTTTGCAAAAAATAGGCCGCGGGCACAGCGGCGCCCAAAAATAACCGCCCGAAGGTTGGGGCGCCAAGTTTGTCCAGCGGAAAAAGGCCGCAAAAACGGGTGGGCTATAGCCTTGGGCGGTGGGGCTGGCCATGTTCGTCCGCCGAACTCGGAATGGGGCGAGACTTTGCGAGCATCCTCTGTGCGCCAAAAATAGGCCGCGGGCACAGCCGCGCCCAAAAATAAGCGACCGAAGGCCGGGGCGCCAAGTTCGTCCAGCGGAAAAAGGCCACAAAAACGGGTGGGCTATAGCCTTGGGGGGCGGCGCTGGCCAAGTTCGTCTGCCGAACTCGGAATGGGGCGATACTTTGCGAGTGGCCTCCGTGTGCCAAAAATAGGACGCGGGCACAGTCGAGCCCAAAAATAACCGCCCGAAGGCAGGGGCGCCAAGTTCAGCCAGCGGAAAAAGGCCACAAAAACGGGTGGGCTATAGCCTTGGGGGCTGGGGCTGGCCAAGTTCGTCCGCCGGACTCGGAATGGGGCGAGACTTTACGAGCGGCCCTCGTATGCCAAAAATAGGCCGCGGGCACAGCGGCGCCCAAAAATAACTGCCCGAAGGTTGGGGCGCCAAGTTCGTCCAGCGGAAAAAGGCCGCAAAAACGGGTGGGCTATAGCCTTGGGCGGTGGGGCTGGCCAAGTTCGTCCGCCGAACTCGGAATGGGGCGAGACTTTGCGAGCATCCTCTGTGTGCCAAAAATAGGCCGCGGGCACAGCCGAGCCCAAAAATAACCGCCCGAAGGTTGGGGCGCCAAGTTCGTCCAGCGGAAAAAGGCCGCAAAAACGGGTGGGCTATAGCCTTGGGGGTTGGGGCTGGCCAAGTTCGTCTGCCGGACTCGGAATGGGGCGAGACTTTACGAATGGCCTCCGTGTGCCAAAAATAGGTTGCGGACACAGCCGCGCCCAAAAATAACAGCCCGAAGGCTGGGGCGCCAAGTTCGTCCAGCGGAAAAAGGCCACAAAAACGGGTGGGCTATAGCCTTGGGGGGTGGGTCTGGCCAAGTTCGTCCGCCGTACTCGGAATGGGGCGAGACTTTACGAGCGGCCTCCATGTGCCAAAAATAGGCCGTGGGCACAGCAGCGCCCAAAAGTAACCGCCCGAAAGCCGGGGTACCAAGTTCGTCCAGCGGAAAAAGGCCACAAAAACGGGTGGGCTATAGCCTTGGGGGGTGGGGCAGGCCAAGTTCGTCCGCCGGAATTGGAATAGGGCGAGACTTTGCGAGCTGCCTCCGTGTACCAAAAATAAGCCGCGGGCACAGCCGCGCCCAAAAATAATGGCCCGAAGGCCGGGCGCCAAGTTCAGCCAGCGGAAAAAGGCCACAAAAACGGGTGGGCTATAGCCTTGGGGGCTGGGGCTGGCCAAGTTCGTCCGCCGGACTCAGAATGGGGCGAGACTTTGCGAGCGGCCTCCGTGTGCCAAAAATTGGCCGTGGGCACAGCCGCGCCCAAAAATAACAGCCCGAAGTCCGGGGCTCCAAGTTCGTGCAGCGGAAAAAGTCCACAAAAACGGGTGGGCTATAGCCTTGGGGGGTGAGGCTGGCCAAGTTCATCCGCCGGACTCGGAATGGGGCGAGACTTTGCGAATGGCCTCTGTGTTCCAAAAATAGGACGCGGACACAGCCGCGCCCAAAAATAACTGCCCGAAGGCCGCGGCGCCAAGTTCGTCCAGCGGAAAAAGGCCACAAAAACGGGTGGGCTATAGCCTTGGGGGGTGGGGCTGGCCAAGTTCGTCTGCCGGACTCGGAATGGGGCGAGACTTTACGAATGGCCTCCGTGTGCAAAAAATAGGCCGCGGGCCCAGCCGCGCCTAAAAATAACCACCCGAAGGCCGGGGCGCCAAGTTCGTCCAGCGGAAAAAAGTCTCAAAAACAGGTGGGCTATAGCCTTGGGGGTTGGGGCTGGCCAAGTTCGTCCGCCGAACTCGGAATGGGGCGAGACTTTGCGAGCATCCTCTGTGTGCCAAAAATAGGCCGCGGGCACAGCCGCGCCCAAAAATAAGAGACCGAAGGCCGGGGCGCCAAGTTCGTCCAGCGGAAAAAGGCCACAAAAACGGGTGGGCTATAGCCTTGGGGGGCGGGGCTGGCCAAGTTCGTCTGCCGAACTCGGAATGGGGCGATACTTTGCGAGTGGCCTCCGTGTGCCAAAAATAGGCCGCGGGCACAGTCGAGCCCAAAAATAACCGCCCGAAGGCAGGGGCGCCAAGTTCAGCCAGCTGAAAAAGGCCACAAAAACGGGTGGGCTATAGCCTTGGGGGCTGGGGCTGGCCAAGTTCGTCCGCCGGACTCGGAATGGGGCGAGACTTTACGAGCGGCCTCCATGTGCCAAAAATAGGCCGTGGGCACAGCAGCGCCCAAAAGTAACCGCCCGAAAGCCGGGGTACCAAGTTCGTCCAGCGGAAAAAGGCCACAAAAACGGGTGGGCTATAGCCTTGGGGGGTGGGGCAGGCCAAGTTCGTCCGCCGGAATTGGAATAGGGCGAGACTTTGCGAGCTGCCTCCGTGTACCAAAAATAAGCCGCGGGCACAGCCGCGCCCAAAAATAATGGCCCGAAGGCCGGGCGCCAAGTTCAGCCAGCGGAAAAAGGCCACAAAAACGGGTGGGCTATAGCCTTGGGGGGTGGGGCTGGCCTACTTCGTCCGCCGGACTCGGAATGGCGCGAGACTTTGCGAGCGGCCTCCGTGTGCCAAAAATAGGCACCGGGCACAGCCGCGCCCAAAAATAACCACCGGAAGGCGGGGGCGCCAAGTTCGTCCAGCGGAAAAGGGCCACAAAAACGGGTGTGCTATAGCCTTGGGGGGTGGGGCTGGCCAACTTCGTCCGCCGGACTCGGAATGGCGCGAGACTTTGCGAGCGGCCTCCATGTGCAAAAAATAGGCCCCGGGCACAGCCGCGCCCAAAAATAATCCGCCCGAAGGCCGGGGCGCCAAGTTCGTCCAGCGGAAAAAGGCCACAAAAACGGGTGGGCTATAGCCTTGGGGGGTGGGGCTGGCCAACTTCGTCCGCCGGACTCGGAATTGCCCGAGACTTTACGAGCGGCCTCCGTGCGCCAAAAATGGGCCACGGGCACAGCCGCGCCCAAAAATAACCGCCCGAAGGCCGGGGCGCCAACTTCGTCCAGCGGAAAAAGGCCACAAAAACGGGTGGGCTATAGGCTTGGGGGGTGGGGCTGGCCAACTTCGTCCGCCGGACTCGGAATGGCGCGAGACTTTACGAGCGGCATCCGTTTGCCAAAAATAGGCCCCGGACACATCCGCGCCCAAAAATAACCGCCCGAAGGCCGGGGCACAAAGTTCGTCCAGCGGAAAAAAGCCACAAAAAAGGGTGGGCTATAGCCATGGGGGGTGGGGCATAACCGCCCGAAGGCCGGGGCGCCAAGTTCGTCCAGCGGAAAAAAGCCACAAAAACGGGTGGGCTATAGCCATGGGGGGTGGGGCTGGCCAACTTCGTCCGCCGGACTCGGAATGGCGCGAGACTTTGCGAGCGGCCTCCGTGTGCCAAAAATAGGCCACGGGCACAGCCGCGCCCAAAAATAACCGCCCGAAGGCCGGGGCGCTAAGTTCGTCCAGTTGAATAAGGCCACAAAAACGGGTGTGCTATAGCCTTGGGAGGTGGGGCTGGCCAACTTCGTCTGCCGGACTCGGAATTGCACGAGACTTTGCGAGCGGCTTCCGTGTGCCAAAAATAGGCCCCGGACACATCTGCGCCCAAAAATAACTGCCCGAAGTCCGGGGCGCCAAGTTCGTCCAGCGGAAAAAGGCCACAAAAACGGGTGGGCTATAGCCTTGGGGGGTGGGGCTGGCCTACTTCGTCCGCCGGACTCGGAATGGCGCGAGACTTTGCGAGCGGCCTCCGTGTGCCAAAAATAGGCACCGGGCACAGCCGCGCCCAAAAATAACCACCGGAAGGCGGGGGCGCCATGTTCGTCCAGCGGAAAAGGGCCACAAAAACGGGTGTGCTATAGCCTTCGGGGGTGGGGCTGGCCCACTTCGTCCGCCGGACTCGGAATGGTGCGAGACTTTGCGAGCGGCGTCCGTGTACCAAAAATAGGCCACGGGCACAGCCGCGCCCAAAAATAACCGCCCGAAGGCCGGGGCGCTAAGTTCGTCCAGTTGAATAAGGCCACAAAAACGGGTGTGCTATAGCCTTGGGAGGTGGGGCTGGCCAACTTCGTCCGCCGGACTCGCAATGGCGCAAGACTTTGCGAGCGACCTCCGTGTGCCAAAAATAGGCCCCGGACACATCCTCGTCCAAAAATAACCGCCCGAAGGCCGGGGCACCAAGTTCGTCCAGCGGAAAAAGGCCACAAAAACGGGTGTGCTATAGCCTTGGGGGGTGGGGCTGGCCAACTTCGTCCGCCGGACTCGGAATGGCACGAGACTTTGCGAGCGGCTTCCGTGTGCCAAAAATAGGCCCCGGGCACAGCCGCGTCCAAAAATAACTGCCCGAAAGCCGGGGCGACAAGTTCGTCCAGCGGAAAAAGGCCGCAAAAACGGGTGGGCTATAGCCTTGGGGGGTGGGGCTGGCCAACTTCGTCCGCCGGACTCGGAATGGCGCGAGACTTTGCGAGCGGCCTCCTTGTGCCAAAAATAGCCCCGGGCACAGCCGCGCCCAAAAATAACCGCCCGAAGGCCGGGGCGCCAAGTTCGTCCAGCGGAAAAAGGCCGCAAAAACGGGTGGGCTATAGCCTTGGGGTTGGGGCTGGCCAACTTCGTCCGCCGGACTCGGAATGGCGCGAGACTTTGCGAGCGGCCTCCGTGTGCCAAAAATAGGCCCCGGGCACAGCCGCGCCCAAAAATAACTGCCCGAAGGCCGGGGCGCCAAGTTCGTCCATCGGAAAAATGCCGCAAAAACGTGTTGGGTATAGCCTTGGGGGGTGGGGCTGGCCAACTTCGTCCGCCGGACTCGGAATGGCGTGAGACTATGCGAGCGGCCTCCGTGTGCTAAAAATAAGCCCTGGACACAGCCGCGTCCAAAAATAACCGCCCGAAGGCCGGGGCGCCAAGTTCGTCCAGCGGAAAAAGGCCACAAAAACGGGTGGGCTATAGCCTTGGGGGGTGGGGCTGGCCAACTTCGTCCGCCGGACTCGGAATTGCGCGAGACTTTACGAGCGGCCTCCGTGCGCCAAAAAATGGGCCACGGGCACAGCCGCGCCCAAAAATAACCGCCCGAAGGCCGGGGCGCCAACTTCGTCCAGCGGAAAAAGGCCACAAAAACGGGTGGGCTATAGGCTTGGGGGGTGGGGCTGGCCAACTTCGTCCGCCGGACTCGGAATGGCGCGAGACTTTGCGAGCGGCCTCCGTGTGCCAAAAATAGGCCCCGGGCACAGCTGCGTCCAAAAATAACCGCCCGAAGGCCGGGGCGCCAAGTTCATCCAGCGGAATAAGGCCACAAAAACGGGTGTGCTATAGTCTTGGGGGGTGGGGCTGGCCAACTTCGTCCGCCGGACTCGGAATGGCGCGAGACTTTGCGAGCGGCCTCCGCGTGCCAAAAATAGGCCACGGGCACAGCCGCGTCCAAAAATAACCCCCCGACGGTCGGCGCGCCCAAACCCCCCAGCGGAAAAATGGCAAAAAAACGGGTGGACTATAGCCTTGGGGGGAGGGGCTGGCCCACTTCGTCCGCCGGACTCGGAATGGGGAAGGACTTTGCGAGCGGCCTCCGTATGCCAAAAATAGGCCGCGGGCACAGCCGCGCCCAAAAATAACTGCCCGAAGGCTGGGGAGCCAAGTTCGTCCAGCGGAAAAATGGCCAAAAAACGGTTGGGCTATAGCGTTGGGGGGAGGGGCTGGCCAACTTTGTCCGGCGGACTCGGAATGGGGCGAGACTTTGCGAGTGGCCTCCGCGTCCCAAAAATAGGCTGCGGACACAGTCCCGCCCAAACATAACCGCCCTAAGGCCGGGCGCCAAGTTCAGCCAGCGGAAAAAAGGCCAAACAACGGGTGGGCTATAGCCTTGGGGGGAGGGGCTGGCCAACTTCGTCCGCCGGACTCGGAATGGCGCGAGACTTTGCGAGCGGCCTCCGTGTGCCGAAAATAGGCCCCGGACACAGCCGCGCCCAAAAATAACCGCCCAAAGGTCGGGGCGCCAAGTTCGTCCAGCGGAAAAAGGCCACAAAAACGGGTGTGCTATAGCCTTGGGGGGTGGGGCTGGCCAACTTCGTCCGCCGTACTCGGAATGGCGCGAGACTTTGCGAGCGGCCTCCGTGTACCAAAAATAGGCCCCGGACACATCCGCGCCCAAAAATAACCGCCCGAAGGCCGGGGCGCCAAGTTCCTCCAGCGGAAAAAAGCCACAAAAACGGGTGGGCTATAGCCGTGGGGGGTGGGGCTGGCCGACTTCGTCCGCCGGACTCGGAATGGCGCGAGACTTTGCGAGCGGCCTCCGTGTGCCAAAAATAGGCCACGGGCACAGCCGCGCCCAAAAATAACCGCCCGAAGGCCGGGGCGCTAAGTTCGTCCAGTGGAATAAGGCCACAAAAACGGGTGTGCTATAGCCTTGGGAGGTGGGGCTGGCCGACTTCGTCCGCCGGACTCGCAATGGTGCGAGACTTTGCGAGCGGCGTCCGTGTGCCAAAAATAGGCCCCGGACACATCCTCGCCCAAAAATAACCGCCCGAAGGCCGGGGTGCCAAGTTCGTCCAGCGGAAAAAGGCCACAAAAACGGGTGTGCTATAACCTTGGGGGGTGGGGCTGGCCAACTTCGTCCGCCGGACTCGGAATGGCACGAGACTTTGCGAGCGGCTTCCGTGTGCCAAAAATAGGCCGCGGACTCATCTGCGCCCAAAAATAACCGCCCGAAGGCCGGGGTGCCAAGTTCGTCCAGCGGAAAAAGGCCACAAAAACGGGTGGGCTATAGCCTTGGGGGGTGGGGCTGGCCTACTTCGTCCGCCGGACTCGGAATGGCGCGAGACTTTGTGAACGGTCTCCGTGTGCCAAAAATAGGGCCCGGGCACAGCCGCGCCAAAAAATAACCGCCCGAAGGCCGGGGCGCCAAGTTCGTCCAGCGGAAAAAGGCCACAAAAACGGGTGGGCTATAGCCTTGGGGGGTGGGGCTGGCCCACTTCGTCCGCCTGACTCGGAATGGCGCAAGACTTTGCGAGCGGCCTCCGTATGCCAAAAATACGCCACGGGCACAGCCGCGCCCAAAAATAACCGCCCGAAGGCCGGGGCGCCAACTTCGTCCAGCGGAAAAAGGCCACAAAAACGGGTGGGCTATAGCCTTGGGGGGTGGGGCTGGCCGACTTCGTCCGCCGGACTCGGAATGGCGCGAGACTTTGCGAGCAGTCTCCGTGTGCCAAAAATAGGGCCCGGACACAGCCGCGCCCAAAAATAACCGCCCGAAGGCCGGGGCGCCAAGTTCGTCCAGCGGAAAAAGGCCACAAAAACGGGTGGGCTATAGCCTTGGGGGGTGGGGCTGGCCGACTTCGTCCGCCGGACTCGGAATGGCGCGAGACTTTGCGAGAGGCCTCCTTGTGCCAAAAATAGGCCGCGGTCAGAGCCGCGCCCAAAAATAACCTCCCGAAGGCCGGGGCACCAAGTTCATCCAGCGGAAAAAGGCCACAAAAACGGGTGGGCTATAGCTTTGGGGGGTGGGGCTGGCCAACTTCGTCCGCCGGACTCGGAATGGCGCGAGACTTTGTGAGCAGCCTCCGTGTGCCAAAAATAGGCCAAGGGCACAGCCGCGCCCAAAAATAACCGCCCGAAGGACGGGGCGCCAACTTCGTCCAGCGGAAAAAGGCCACAAAAACGGGTGGGCTATAGCCTTGGGGGGTGGGGCTGGCCGACTTCGTCCGCCGGACTCGGAATGGCGCGAGACTTTGCGAGCGGTCTCCGTGTGCCAAAAATAGGGCACGGGCACAGCCGCGCCCAAAAATAACCGCCCGAAGGCCGGGGCGCCAACTTCGTCCAGCGGAAAAAGGCCAAAAAAACGGGTGGGCTATAGCCTTGGGGGGTGGGGCTGGCCAACTTAGTCAGCCGGACTCGGAATGGCGCGAGACTTTTCGAGCGGCCTCCTTGTGCCAAGAATAGGCCCCGGGCACAGACGCGCCCAAAAATAACCGCCCGAAGGCCGGGGCGCCATGTTCGTCCGGCGGAAAAAGGCCACAAAAACGGGTGAGCTATAGCCTTGGGGGGTGGGGCCGGCCAACTTCGTCCGCCGGACTCGGAATGGCGCGAGACTTTGCGAGCAGCCTCCGTGTGCCAAAAAGAGGCCCCGAGCACACCCGCGCCCAAAAATAACCGCCGAAGGCCGGGGCGCCAAGTTCGTCCAGCAGAAAAAGGACACAAAAATGGGTGGGCTATAGCCTTGGGAGGTGGGGCCGGCCGACTTCGTCCGCCGGACTCAGGATGGCGCGAGACTTTTGCAGTGGCCTCCGTTTGCAAAAAATAGGCCCCGGGCACAGCCGCGTCCATAAATAACCGCCCGAAGGCCGGGGCGCCAAGTTCGTCCAGCGGAAAAAGGCCACAAAAACGGGTGGGCTATAGCCTTGGGGGGTGGGGCTGGCCAACTTCGTCCGCCGGACTCGGAATGGCGCGAGACTTTGCGAGCGGCCTCCGTGTGCCAAAAATAGGCCACGGGCACAGCCGCTCCCAAAAATAACCGCCCAAAGCCCGGGGCGCCAACTTCATCCAGCGGAAAAAGGCCACAACACCGGGTGGGCTATAGCCTTGGGGGGTGGGGCTGGCCAACTTCGTCCGCCGGACTCGGAATGGCGCGAGACTTTGCGAGCGGCCTCCGTTTGCCAAAAATAGTCCCCGGGCAAAGCCGCGCCCAAAAATAACCGCCCGAAGGCCGGGGCGCCAAGTTCGTCCAGCGGAAAAAGGCCACAAAAACGGGTGGGCTATAGCCTTGGGGGGTGGGGCTGGCCAACTTCGTCCGCCGGACTCGGAATGGCGCGAGACTTTGCGAGCGGCCTCCGTGTGCCAAAAATAGGCCACGGGCACAGCCGCTCCCAAAAATAACCGCCCAAAGGCCGGGGCGCCAACTTCATCCAGCGGAAAAAGGCCACAAAAACGGGTGGGCTATAGCCTTGGGGGGTGGGGCTGGCCAACTTCGTCCGCCGGACTCGGAATGGCGCGAGACTTTGCGAGCGGCCTCCGTTTGCCAAAAATAGTCCCCGGGCAAAGCCGCGCCCAAAAATAACCGCCCGAAGGCTGGGGCGCCAAGTTCGTCCAGCGGAAAAGGGCCACAAAAACGGGTGTGCTATAGCCTTGGGGGGTGGGGCTGGCCAACTTCGTCCGCCGGACTCGGAATGGCGCGAGACTTTGCGAGCAGCCTCCGTGTGCCAAAAATAGGCCGCGGGCACAGCCGCGCCCAAAAATAACCGCCCGAAGGCCGGGGCGCCAAGTTCGTCCAGCGGAAAAAGGCCACAAAAACGGGTGGGCTATAGCCTTGGGGGGTGGGGCTGGCCAACTTCGTCCGCCGGACTCGGAATGGCGCGAGACTTTGCGAGCGGCCTCCGTTTGCCAAAAATAGGCCCCGGGCACAGCCGCGCCCATAAATAACCGCCCGAAGGCCGGGGCGCCAAGTTCGTCCAGCGGAAAAAGGCCACAAAAACGGGTGTGCTATAGCCTTGGGGGGTGGGGCTGGCCGACTTCGTCCGCCGGACTCGGAATGGCGCGAGACTTTGTGAGCGGCCTCCGTTTGCCAAAAATAGGCCCCGGACACATCCGCGCCCAAAAATAAATGCCCGAAGGCCGGAGGGCCAAGTTCGTCCAGCGGAAAAAGGCCACAAAAACGGGTGGGCTATAGCCTTGGGGGGTGGGGCTGGACAACTTCGTCCGCCAGACTCGGAATGGCGCGACACTTTGCGAGCAGCCTCTGTGTGCCGAAAATAGTCCCCGGATACAGCCGCGCCCAAAAATAACTGCCCGAAGGTCGGGGCGCCAAGTTCGTCCAGCGGAAAAAGGCCACAAAAACGGGTGTGCTATAGCCTTGGGGGGTGGGGCTGGCCGACTTCGTCCGCCGCACTCGCAATGGCGCGAGACTTTGGGAGCGGCCTCCGTGTGCCAAAAATAGGCCCCGGACACATCCGCGCCCAAAAATAACTGCCCGAAGGCCGGAGCGCCAAGTTCGTCCAGCGGAAAAAGGCCACAAAAACGGGTGGGCTATAGCCTTGGGGGGTGGGGCTGGCCAACTTCGTCCGCCGGACTCGGAATGGCGCGGGACTTTGCGAGCGGCCTCCGTGTGCCAAAAATTGGCCACGGGCACAGCCGCGTCCAAAAATAACCACCCAAAGGCCGGGGCGCCAACTTCGCCGAGCGGAAAAAGGCCACAAAAACGGGTGGGCTATAGCCTTGGGGGGTGGGGCTGGCCAACTTCATCCGCCGGACTCGGAATGGCGCAAGACTTTGCGAGCAGTCTCCGTGTGGCAAAAATAGGCCCCGGGCACTGCCGCGCCCAAAAATAATCGCCCGAAGGCCGGGGCGCCAAGTTCGTCCGGCGGAAAAAGGCCACAAAAACGGGTGGGCTATAGCCTTGGGGGGTGGGGCTGGCCAACTTCGTCAGCCGGACTCGGAATGGCGCGAGACTTTGCGAGCGGCCTCCTTGTGCCAAGAATAGGCCCCGGGCACAGACGCACCCAAAAATAACCACCCGAAGGCTGGGGCGCCAAGTTCGTCCAGCGGAAAAGGGCCACAAAAACGGGTGTGCTATAGCCTTGGGGGGTGGGGCTGGCCAACTTCGTCCGCCGGACTCGGAATGGCGCGAGACTTTGCGAGCAGCCTCCGTGTGCCAAAAATAGGCCCCTGGCACAGCCGCGCCCATAAATAACCGCCCGAAGGCTGGGGCGCCAAGTTCGTCCAGCGGAAAAAGGACACAAAAACGGGTGTGCTATAGCCTTGGGGGGTGGGGCTGGCCAACTTCGTCCGCCGGACTCGGAATGGCGCGAGACTTTGCGAGCAGCCTCCGTGTGCCAAAAATAGGCCCCTGGCACAGCCGCGCCCAAAAATAACCGCCCGAAGGCCGGGGCGCCAAGTTCGTCCAGTGTAAAAAGGCAACAAAAACGGGTGGGCTATAGCCTTAGGGGGTGGGGTTGGACAACTTCGTCCGCCGGACTCGGAATGGTGCGACACTTTGCGAACGGCCTCCGTGTGCCAAAAATAGGCCCCGGGCACAGCCGCGCCCAAAAATAACCGCCCGAAGGCCGGGGCGCCAAGTTCGTCCAGCGGAAAAGGGCCACAAAAACGGGTGTGCTATAGCCTTGGGGGGTGGGGCTGGCTAACTTCGTCCGCCGGACTCGGAATGGCGCGAGACATTGCGAGCGGCCTCTGTGTGCCAAAAATAGGCCCCGGGCACAGCCGCGCACAAAAATAACCGCCCGAAGGCCGGGGCGCCAAGTTCGTCCAGCGGAAAAAGGACACAAAAACGGGTTGGCCATAGCCTTGGGGGGTGGGGCTGGCCAACTTTGTCCGCCGGACTCGGAATGGCGCGAGACTTTGCGAGCGGCCTCCGTGTGCCAAAACTAGCCCTCGGACACAGCCGCGCCCAAAAATAACCGCCCGAAGGCCGGCGCGCCAAGTTCGTCCAGCGGAAAAAGGCCACAAAAACGGGTGGGCTATAGCCTTGGGGGGTGGGGCTGGACAACTTCGTCCGCCGGACTCAGAATGGAACGAGACTTTGCGAGCAGCCTCCGTGTGCCGAAAATAGGCCCCGGGCACAGCCGCACCCAAAAATAACCGCCCGAAGGCCGGGGCGCCAAGTTCGTCCAGCGAAAAAAGGCCACAAAAGTGGGTGGGCTATAGCCTTGGGGGGTGGGGCTGGCCCACTTCGTCCGCCGGACTCGGAATGGCGCGAGACTTTGCGAGCGGCGTCCGTGTGCAAAAAATAGGCCCCGGGCACAGCCGCGCCAAAAAATAACCGCCCGAAGGCCGGGGCGCCATGTTCGTCCAGCGGAAAAAGACCACAAAAACGGGTGGGCTATAGCCTTGGGGGGGGGGGGTGGCCCACTTTGTCCGCCAGACTCGGAATGGCGCGAGACATTGCGAGCGGCCTCC